>OX424443.1:8215224-8315224 GCA_949152495.1 Lasius fuliginosus
GGGCATCGTCCCGTCGCCAGGCACGGGCATCGCCCCTTCGCCGGGCACGGGCATCGTCCCGTCGCCAGGCACGGGCATCGTCCCGTCGCCAGGCACGGGCATCGCCCCTTCGCCGGGCACGGGCATCGCCCTTCGCCGGGCACGGGCATCGCCCCTTCGCCGGGCACGGGCATCGCCCACTGCCAGTCAGGTCGGCGAACGCCACTGCCAGGCACGTCGGCGAACGAACGCCACTGCCAGGTACTTCGGCGAACGCCACTGCCAGGCACGTCGGCGAACGCCACTGCCAGGCACGTCGGCGAACGAACGCCACTGCCAGGTACTTCGGCGAACGCCACTGCCAGGTACGTCGGCAAACGCCACTGCCAGGTACTTCGGCGAACGCCACTGCCAGGTACGTCGGCAAACGCCACTGCAGGTACGTCGGCAAACGCTACTGCCAGGTACGTCGGCGAACGCCACTGGCAGTCAGGTCGGCGAACGCCACTGCCAGGCACGTCGGCGAACGAACGCCACTGCCAGGTACTTCGGCGAACGCCACTGCCAGGTACGTCGACAAACGCCACTGCCAGGTACGTCGGCAAACGCTACTGCCAGGTACGTCGGCGAACGTCACTGCCAGGCACGTCGGCGAACGAACGCCACTGCCAGGTACTTCGGCGAACGCCACTGCCAGGTACGTCGGCGAACGCCACTGCCAGGCACGTCGGCGAACGAACGCCACTGCCAGGTACTTCGGCGAACGCCACTGCCAGGTACGTCGGCAAACGCCACTGCCAGGTACGTCGGCAAACGCTACTGCCAGGTACGTCGGCGAACGCCACTGCCAGGTACTTCGGCGAACGCCACTGCCAGGTACTTCGGCGAACGCCACTGCCAGGTACGTCGGCGAACGCCACTGCCAGGCACGTCGGCGAACGAACGCCACTGCCGGGTACTTCGGCGAACGCCACTGCCAGGTACGTCGGCAAACGCTACTGCCAGGTACGTCGGCGAACGCCACTGCCAGGCACGTCGGCGAACGCCACTGCCAGGCACGTCGGCGAACGAACGCCACTGCCAGGTACTTCGGCGAACGCCACTGCCAGGTACGTCGGCGAACGCCACTGCCAGGCACGTCGGCGAACGAACGCCACTGCCAGGTACTTCGGCGAACGCCACTGCCAGGTACGTCGGCGAACGCCACTGCCAGGCACGTCGGCGAACGAACGCCACTGCCAGGTACTTCGGCGAACGCCACTGCCAGGTACGTCGGCAAACGCCACTGCCAGGTACGTCGGCAAACGCCACTGCCAGGTACGTCGGCGAACGCCACTGCCAGGTACGTCGGCGAACGCCACTGCCAGTCAGGTCGGCGAACGCCACTGCCAGGCACGTCGGCGAACGAACGCCACTGCCAGGTACTTCGGCGAACGCCACTGCCAGGTACGTCGGCGAACGCCACTGCCAGTCACGTCGGCGAACGCCACTGCCAGTCAGGTCGGCGAACGCCACTGCCAGTCAGGTCGGCGAACGCCACTGCCAGGCACGTCGGCGAACGAACGCCACTGCCAGGTACTTCGGCGAACGCCACTGCCAGGTACGTCGGCGAACGCCACTGCCAGGCACGTCGGCGAACGAACGCCACTGCCAGGTACTTCGGCGAACGCCACCGCCAGGTACGTCGGCAAACGCCACTGCCAGGTACGTCGGCAAACGCTACTGCCAGGTACGTCGGCGAACGCCACTGCCAGGCACGTCGGCGAACGAACGCCACTGCCAGGTACTTCGGCGAACGCCACTGCCAGGTACGTCGGCAAACGCCAATGCCAGGTACGTCGGCAAACGCCACTGCCAGGTACGTCGGCAAACGCCACTGCCAGGTACGTCGGCGAACGCCACTGCCAGTCAGGTCGGCGAACGCCACTGCCAGGCACGTCGGCGAACGAACGCCACTGCCAGGTACTTCGGCGAACGCCACTGCCAGGTACGTCGGCAAACGCCACTGCCAGGTACGTCGGCGAACGCCACTGCCAGGCACGTCGGCGAACGAACGCCACTGCCAGGTACTTCGGCGAACGCCACTGCCAGGTACGTCGGCAAACGCCACTGCCAGGTACGTCGGCGAACGCCACTGCCAGGTACGTCGGCGAACGCCACTGCCAGTCAGGTCGGCGAACGCCACTGCCAGGCACGTCGGCGAACGAACGCCACTGCCAGGTACTTCGGCGAACGCCACCGCCAGGTACGTCGGCAAACGCCACTGCCAGGTACGTCGGCAAACGCTACTGCCAGGTACGTCGGCGAACGCCACTGCCAGGCACGTCGGCGAACGAACGCCACTGCCAGGTACTTCGGCGAACGCCACTGCCAGGTACGTCGGCGAACGCCACTGCCAGTCAGGTCGGCGAACGCCACTGCCAGGCACGTCGGCGAACGCCACTGCCAGGTACGTCGGCGAACGCCACTGCCAGGCACGTCGGCGAACGCTACTGCCAGGCACGTCGGCGAACGCCATTGCCTGGCACGCGGCACGGGGGGAGGTTTTAGTGCGGTGAAAGTCCCACACTACCCGGCGGTACGGGCCGTCAGGTGTGCATTAGCATTTCCTCCTCCCTCGTAAAACAAAAAAAAAAAAAAAAAAAAAAATGATACGAGCACCGCCATTGTACATGTTCGGGCACCGCCATTGCCAGTTATTGACATAGGTTGAGTAGGAGTCCACCGTTGGCTCACCGTGGAAGCACCCTTAGGAGCACCCTAAGGAGCACCTTATCCCATATTTATCCTAATTTTTTGTAGCTCATCCATCCATATTGATTAATAACTTGACTTTACATCAGTTAAAGTAAAGTTATAATAAAATTATGTGAGATCAAAAGATATTTCGCGGATGTTTCATCGCGGAGAATTTTTTATACAGATTGTCTTAAAGCTGATTAATGCCCTTTCCATATGGGATGGTACAGTTGGTTGTACAGCTATATTTTCGCCAAGTGAAACTAAACCTATATTACAAATATCCCATTAGTTGTAAACTAAACCTATATGAAACTAAACCTATATTATAAATATCCCATTTGTATGAAATATGATAATAAATTTCACAATGTTTACCTTCCATGCGCAAGTCTTTCAAACGTTGCTCCAATTTTTTAATTTCTGGATTTGATTCAGAAACATCTACATTAGAAACATCTACATTGTCTTTATTCAATAGTTCTGCTAATTCTTTTTCCAACTCTTTTCCAATCCGAGTATGTGAGAGTCAATGTCTCAGATAAAATTGCGTGTATTTCTTGTTTCCTTTCTAAAATCTAGTCAATGAATAATAGATATTAATGTATCTTTTTTGTTACAATCACTTACTAAATATGTATAATAATGCATAATAATTTCTTACCTCATTAATATCGTCATTAATAATGTCTCTAACATCGTATTCCATTAAACCATTTTGTCCTATTTTCTTCAATACATCAGATGCAGTCTTGTAAGCAGACAATACAGCAGAATTAGAATGTGCATTTTCAATATTGGTGATTAGAGTGCGTAGGTTTGCAAGAGCTTGTGCACACTTTTCTATGGTTTTTTCCATTTCAATCTTTCTTCTTAAGCATGTTTTTGCCATCTGACGCAGTTCTTTCGCCAAATACGATTTTGCTTCATTGATAATATTAAGTTTCTCTTGCTCCATAAGTTCTATCTCTTTGATCAGCTCATTTTCTTGCTTCATCAGTTTATATGTGCCTTCTTCGACTTCTAATTTCATTTACTTTCTGTAGTAATTTTAACCAGTAATTCACTGCTTGAATTGAAATTTTTTCTGAAAACAACCTTTTTTCTATGCCTTAACCATTCCAATACTAATCTCACTGTATCCTCTGAAATCTGTTTCTTAGTTTTGCTCTTGCAATATTGTACTACTTCAGAGATTGGGAATAAAACATTGTTCTTTTTAATGTCAGCAATGGAAAGAATAATATCACCCAATTCCCGAACAATTCGCAAGTGTATGTATCTCACTTCTGTGTTATTTGTATTCTGGCCTACTATATAATTCTTTACTTTGGAGAAAGACCAGTTAATTGTTTTTTTTTATAAATATATCAATTGACCATGCTGTCCATGTTTCGCATGGTTCTTGTAAAAAATCAGTCTCTTGAATTATTTCATTTTTCTGGAAAATTTTAATAAAATATATATATATATATATTAAGATATGACAACATTAAAGAGCGCATATCAAATTAAATAATATATCTGATTTATATAGACAATAACACATATACACAAATAATTATCTTTATTATAATAAAGACAATCATTGACTAATAATAACTAAAGTAGAAATATTTAATTAATTTACTGCATATTATATTTAATAGACTATAGTACCTGAGAAGCTCTTCAATCACAGTAACCGGACAAAGAGGTGTGCAACCTCTTCTTTTAAAAGCTTCATTTAAATCGATGATAGAAAAACTGCATCGCATAGTATATTTCAGCCATTCATATATCAAATTATGCCAGAATTTGTATTTAGAAGTCCAATCTTGTGGATTAGCTGATTTACCGCGAAACGGTGAAAACAATGCACTCATTCTCTCTTCTTGATTCCAACATTCTGGTAGTTTTTCTGCTGGTAGCAGAAGATTGCCACTGGTGTTTTTATTGACCATCTTATTGTCAATGCTGATTTCGTTCATTAAGTCAATTATAAAAAATCTCTTATAGTCTGCTTCTCAAGTTAATTATAAATATTTCTTGGTTATAATAAAGGCAATTTATCTTCGCATATGCAAATCTTTTTTCAGCTTGCTTTTTATTTTCGTTAAACTGACCCTAAATGGCGAGATTTGTGCTACAAATAAACAAAAATATACAATTATAGCTAAAAAAATATAACTTCTTAAGACGTGATACAAATGACTAATACACTTTGAATGTCATATTTCAAACTCAACATTTTGATAAGATATTTGTAAATTACTTCAAACGATGCTCCGTTATGAGAAACTGATATATTGTCATAAAAATTTATAGTTTTTTTTTTTTATTCGTTCGAGCATTCACTTTTCTTCTTCTTCTTCTTCTTCTAAGGGTTTAATTGGCCTGTAGTAACCACAAGTGGTCAATTCTAGCCGGCCATCAACTGCTAAACGGAATACTGCTGGATGGTTGGATCAAGTACTTGAGGACTTGATTCTGAAACGCAAAAATAGGGTCCAAAGAAAGGACACGCGGATTAACGCGTTGTACTTTTGTTAATCACTTAGCTATCTTCTTGAGATTGCCCGGGGTACACCGGCAGAATATAGGATGGAAGGCTAACTCTGCACACTAGGAGGTAGACTAGCTAAACCGTACCCCTTTCCCCGCATTCACTTTTGATTGCTTCAGGCGAGATCGAATAATATAACCGTTTTTATCCACTGCAAGTAAAAATGTAACACTGTTAACAGATAATTAGACTAACGACCAATCGGTCGTTTTACCGTGGCAGAAAAGTGGATCTTGCCATGTAGTTCCGGCCGGCTCTAAAATGGATCCAGGTAGCGCCACTGTACCGGCTAGGAAAACGGTCTCACGAAAAACGGCGGCGTGGCCCCTCTCATTCTTCTCTCTGTCAGAGAGGCTTCTCTCTGACACTAGCATGCTAGTGTCTGCTAGTGTGTTAGCAGCTAGTAAAAAAATCATCGAATCTGTAATTCACGGCCGACCGATAGAGGTCTCTACCGGGTCTTCTGCTTAAGCTCGTATCGGATTATGCATTGAAGATTAATTGTGATTGGAATTTGATTGATCAACAAAACAAAAGGAGCTAAAATTCCTTTGTCCTGATTATTCAAATTTCTATCTTCACTCTTCAATGCATAGTCTAATATAGGTTTAATTCCTTGCAATTCCTTACGTTTAATTCCTTCGTGTTTCTTATTTTTCACTTCATTGTGTCTGAGCCCTAACGATACCAATTATTTCGGTAAAATATATTCTATGCTACTGCGCATGCGTCTGAAAATTCCACGATCTGGAATTACTGGAAATCACTGTCTTGTGGATTGTGGGTAGTGTTGAGTAGTGTCATTTTATGTGAATTCTCTGTTACGAGCGAGTCGATTCGATAGACGCGACCGATTCTCGCACGGACCTTGCTACCTTGAAGAGAGAATTTCATCGCTGTGCGGGAAAAAAATACATAGTCATGGGCGTGGATGTCGAAGTTCTGAGTCCTGGTGATGGTAATTATGTGTTTTATTTTTTATGGACTCGCTGAATTTTTCGTTATTCTTGTCTCTTCGGAGAGAGAACTCTTCTCTCCCATTTTGAAATGCTCCGAACACGCCGTATCGCGTTTCGATGCTCCGAAACTATTAACTCGATATATTCGTTAATATGCCTTGTACACGCGGTCTAAAAGACGGCGAACAAACGTGATTTATTTCGTGTTATAACTAACGCGGTTTCTATATTCAGGTAAAATAGATTCTATGCTGCGAAACACAACTTCTCTCTCTTTTCATTTACTACAATTCCAAAATGTGCTCACATAATATATACTCCATTTATCATAATATTTATCATGAGTTTTTGGTATGTGCAGGTCAAACCTATCCAAAGACTGGGCAAACAGTAGTTGTACATTACACAGGTACTTACTTTTGTATGAATATAATTAATATTCTGAATTTTATACATATAATATACCTATTATTATATAGTAATATACAATATAAAATATAATTGTGTATGTGTGTCTCAAAGAGTTACCACAAAAGAAACAAAATTATAGTATTTATTGTTTTATACATAATAAGAGGAAAATATTACAATATTACATATTTTTTTTATGAATAGTTCTGTATATATATATATATATATATATATATATATATATCAGATATTATAAGATTATAAATATAATAATTTAAGTATATTTATAATATATTTAATATTAATATATTTCCAGGTACTCTTAACAATGGGAAGAAATTTGATTCTAGCAGAGACCGCGGTGTGCCATTTAAATTTAGAATTGGCAAGGGTGAAGTAATCAAAGGTTGGGACCAAGGAGTCGCACAAATGTGCGTCGGGCAACGGGCCAAGCTAACCTGTTCTCCAGATTTTGCTTACGGCAGCCGAGGCCATCCTGGAGTATATCCTTTAATTCAAAATAATATTAAGTATCGAATAATCAAATACATTAAATAGAATTATTTGATATAATTCTATATAGTTTATTTGTTATAAAACACAAACAATTAACTATATTAGCCTTGACAAAGACACACTATTCCGCCAAACGCTGTTCTCATTTTTGATGTGGAGTTACTGAAGGTGGAACCCTGAAATACCTCTTAGAATGTACCAAACTGACCAAATGCATTTTAATACAAACAAAAAAAGAATAAAAAATTGCATCAAATTGTATTATGTAGTAGTCGTTACATGAACATGGCACATCCTGTGCCATTACCTTAATTCAATCGCTCGATTAAAAACTACATTGCACATTTTTCACAAAGTAATATATAAAACACATTATGATTATTTTAACATCACATGGAAACAATGCATAATTATCTATTAAGTTGATAATATTCAAACATACCTTATAAATGTTGAACTGTATGTAAAATTTATACTAATATATGTAGTTTAATTATCAGTTCTCCAAGACATTTTACTTGTACACTTTATTTAAAACCTAATCGTGTTCCTATGATGAGCAGTTGAATAAAGGGGCCTTTGAAGTATTCACCAAATATATAATAACCTGTGTTCATTCCATTCATATATATTTGATAATTTTTCGAATATTTAATAGAACTCGCAATTATGTTAAAAAAAAAAATTACATTAATAATGTAATAGTACAGGTCTTTACAAGTTATACAATAAAGTACAATAAAAAATTGCTTTGTCAAGTACACATCCTTTTTTTTCACATGTATTATGTGATTAAATAAATAGACAAGTGTAAAAAAGGATAAACATTACAAATAATTTTTTTTTTTAGTTTAGTATACACATAACATGTTTTAATATATTTATAAATTTGAAACAAAACTTTCTATCTATGCCGTATCATATAAATATATATTATGCAATCTTTTAACTTTAGTTGCTAATTCTTTTTTCCAATCTAGATACTATACATAAAGTGATTATAATTTTTTTTAAAGAAATATTTTTATAATTATTAATGTTATCAGTATTGTTTTATATGTATTTAGTTATTGCATCATTATCTATTAAGTTGATATGTACATATGATTATATTTTTTCCCCGAGAATCTAACATATCTTCTTTAATTTACAACAGAAAAGAATTGGTATTGATAAAAGTTATTTTAATACAAATGCGCGAAACGCACTTGGTGATTCTATAAAGAGTATATTCGCTTTAACTCACGCGTTTTAGAAGTCGGCAGGAGTGACTATAAGAATGTAAATATAATATGAGAAAATATATGATATAATATGAAAAAAATATGAGAAAAATATATGATATATGAGAAAAAGTTATCCATATATAATCATATATAAATTTATATATGGGTAATTTCTTCTTATTTCTTTAAGTTTTACTTATTTAAAAAAAAATGCGAAAATTATTTTTCTATTTATTTTTCAATTATTTTTCTTGCATATATGGGCAAAAATTATAAGAGAAAGAAAAGATATATGAAGGAAGAGGGAAGAAAAGGAAAAGAGAATTTGTGCGTTGCACGCACACATACACAAAACTTATTAACATCAATAAAAAAAATATATTTAACTATATATAAAAGAAAAACGTTTTTTACTCTAATCTTTACATGTACATAAGAGTCATTTTTTAAAGGATACGAGCTATTGCTCTTATTGTAACATGTGCAATACCTAATACAGTGCAGCTAATATCTGACTAATGTTATTGCAACAAAAATAATACTTTAATATACAATAGTGGTTTAATATACAAACAGCTCAGGGAAGTGAATTTCATAAGATGGGGTTTGACTTGGTTTAGTATCTGTTTGTGGTCCAGTTGTAGAAACTGTGTTACGTGGATCAACAGACAAAGTATTAAATATTTCTGATAATTTACTTTGTAAAACATCGTGCTGCAAACAGAAAAGATTAGAAAAAAAATATATTAGTTGAAATGATTTTTAAAATATCACATATAATATAGATATTAGATTACATTTTTAAGATTCTAACTTATTTTTAATTAATAAACTTTTATACCTTGGGTTGTGTTTTTGACACTAGATCTTGGAATGGTGCATTTCTGAAAAACTGAAACAGTTGCATTCGTTTCTCTTCTTCTACCACTTGATTATTATTATTTTCTGTCAAGATCCTTTTCATGCTTTCAAATGTTAATTCTTCTCCAGGTAATTTCTGCGAAAAATTAATTAAAGATTAAAACTAATAATATAAAGCAATACAAATAATTCAAAAGATCAAAGAAAAAAGCATAAGCAAAATGTAAATAATGATAATCGTTAGATACATTAGTTAATTTAGCAGAAATTACAGTAAATGTTAATTTTTTCAATTTTAAAACCTTTTGTACATTAGGTGATGAACTTCCACTATCCAATTCTGGACCTCCAGAATTAATATCGGCTAATGAATTTCGTCCAGCACTATCAACCCAAGAATGCCTAACAGAGAATATTGATTATGTTATTTATGTATAACTTATGTATAAAACAATGTGTATTGCTTTTCTAACACTTAATGTTCATAATGTTCATTCTAATTATTGTGTGTGTGAGCGCTATACTCGTTATACAGTTATATCACCTGTGTTGTAAAGAATTACTACTATAACCCGAGCCTTGCTGGAGTTTTCCACTATCAAAGCCAGCTCCTTTTAAGCATTCACTGACAATGGTTTGATCAACCAACAGAGCTGGTGTTAATCTAGATGTCAGAGAAGTATCATATTGTGATTGTAAATCCGGCAACAAATGCGGGCTATCCTTTCGACGCGCGTCCACTACCTTAAAACAGATTTAAATATGTTCAATCAATTGGGCATTTTACACCTTAGCAAATATATCATAACTTAAATAAAAAATAAGCATAAATAAATTAATGATTAGGAAGAAAAATTACCCACCTTCTTTGCATAATCCATAAGTACAGTGATATTACAGACGTACGATATTAGAACCAATAAACTAATAACTGTTGCATGTAAGTTAAATTTTAGTGAAAGACTAATTTGACCACTTGTCAATGCTAAATCTTGGAGGCTCAATACCAATCTCAATAATTCTAAGACAGTTTCTTCAGAAGCCAATTCAATGGCAAGTAATGCCAATGTAGTATAAATAGATTCCACGTTTTCTACAGTGTTACTAGACGATTCTAATGATTCATACAATGCTAAATAGATTTCAGGGCCATGCTTTCGAATAAAAATTACATCGGGTCTAGATGCTTTCTCAATAACCAGACCAAGTTCCACCACATTCACACTGAAAAAGAGAGAAAAGTTGAAGTATTGTCAGCAAAGAATCGTAGATGATACAAGCCATAAAAAAAAGAAACAATATTAATAAATGTTAATAAATTAATGTTTGTCAATAAACATTAGCAAGAGATAAACTTACGTTGGTTTAGCAAGTTTCATGATATTTCGATGTCTGTCAATTAGAGTGTGGAATATTTTTTGTACTAGAAGCCTCATTTCAGCATCTGCTGCCAGTGACATTCTCAGTAATGGATCCAAGAAACTGGGTGGGAATGTCGTGTTCAAGTGAATAGTTTGATATTTGGTACCAACCTATGTACAAACAAAATATCTGTTATTATTACCCTGCTTAAAACTGATAAAAAAAGGATAGAAATCGATCGCCTCGCGCTTTATATCAAGCTTATATCAAGCTTTACACACACACACACACACACACACACACACACACACACACACACATATATATCTATATATCTTTCTCATAAAGCATGTTCCACAGCAGAGTTGTGGCTATAGCAGCAGAGCTCTGCGTCCAGCTCAGCCATAACAAAAAGATTAAAAACACAACTAGATAGACGTTGATTAAAGATGGTAATTATGTTAAATAATATAAGAAAAGATAGAGAATTTATCAGACATATTATATAAGAAATTTTATATTTATGAATCAAAATTAAAAAATGTTTATATGAACAATTTGATCATATAGACATTTTTTTTATCTGATTCTATCAGATCTTTTAAGCAAGGATAGTACTAGTTAGTTTAAATTTTTTGTAATAAACGATTTTTACCTTTAACAGCGATTTTAGAAGTATACTTTGGAGTAATACATCTCCTTTGCCGACTGATACAATACGGTCTGGCTGACTATATGGAACCTTACTCATGATAAACATCATAATTTCAATTTTTTGGTAATCTGGAAGATGATTTGCAAACTCTCCAAGAGCATTAATGAGGGCTTCTTGATATAACTGCTCATCACTGCTTGATGATTGATTTCTCGTTACACTTACTCGAAGATGAGATAATAAGGAATTTATAATTTCCAATACAGATGGTCCTAAAAAAAAGTACATATATTGTTAAAAGAGCTTAAGAATATCGAGATAATCTCCGTTTTATGTTTGATAATTATTACTTATATTTGTAACTGCATAATTGAATTTATGTGTATTAAGTGTTTTTAATTTTATCATCTTATGTGCTTACCAACACTTTCACCTGCAGCAATCGATATAATTTTAGACAAGGTGTCTGCTATGCTAGTGCGAATTTTTGGGGATGATTTTGAATGATCGTCGAGATGTGTCATTAGGGCTTCCACTACAGTGTAAGAATATTGCGACTGAAAAATATATGAAAGAAATATTGATTACCCAATGTTAATGTTTAATTGTATTACAATTAAGTTACGTCATTGCATATACCTGGATAGAAAACATAATTATTCTAAAAGTATGAATTGCGAAATAATTAGGCACCCACAATTGGTGATTATCCAAGTGTCTGTAAATAGTTAATCTTTTATTAATATCTTATAAATATATATTCATATAAACATTAATCCTTTAGAAGTTATCTCTTTTCTATACCTTAACACAGGTCTTATGACACATCTAATGTGACCAAATGATGCACGTCCGATCAATTCTCGCATACAAGTTTCCGCAAATTGTGGCGGATCCGATCGTTCCTCGGTCGGACTATCTGGCATCGCCTGTTCCTTATCAACATATCTACAAATACAAACTCAGTGTCAGTGTTTGTATTTCATAATATTAATTTTTTTATAAATTACCTTGAATTTTGCATATTATACAGCAATGATGGTACAATCTTGTCCATATGTACAGGTTCCCAGATATTCTCGACCAAATCATCAGAGAGAGTTTTTCTCACAACACCCTATATAACAATGTATATAATTGTGTATACAACATAAACATATAATTTTTAATGTGCAAGTCACTGTAAGTCTGTAATATAATTTTTAATGTGCAAGTCACTGTAAGTCTGTAATTTAAATAAACTAATATACTTTTCTGTGTTCAGTGGCATCATACCTGTAGTCCTTGAATACCAGCAAGTCTAATTTGTTTGCGTATAATAGAATCATCACTATTAGAATGGCACATTGCAGAATATTTTGATACAAAGAAGTCATAACGTGTATGATACGAAGGTGTGTCTTCCTCAATATTCGCAAATCTGACAAACTTTGAAGCAGAATCAATATATTAATTAAATAGAACTAAAAAATAGCAGAAATGTTTGAATTTGCCAGTGAACATTACTTACAGATTGTGTTGCGAGAATTTGTAATTGAGGATCTGTGGATTCTAACAACTTCTGTACCATCTTCAAAAAGCTTTCGACAAATAGATTCAAAGTTTGCGCATGACAAGCCACTAGAAGCTGATCCATTGCTTCCATAGCAATTACGACAAAGCCATTTCTTCTCCTATGATATCAATAATATTTATCAGATTTGATCAATTTTTGTTTCATATAACACTTTAATTACAGATACATGGCAAGCTATGTATAGTCATATTGAGTTACTGCTAGTCATGTTTGTAAAAGTCATTAAAATTAATTTTTGTATTTCTTATATAAAGTGATTATATAATTTACATGACCAGATATTACAGACAGTACAGTAGTATTATATATGTATATCAAAGTAAGTACATGTAATGATAGTTAGTATTATATATGTATATCAAAGTAAGTACATGATCTTACAGACAGTTGAGTTAGTATTATAATATCAAAATAAGTACATGTAATGAAATTATTATATTTTGCATAGTATCATATATTTTGTATAATATACCTGTAAATATCTCTAGAAGCTCGTTGGAATAAGTACTCTCCAATCCTGTCCAACTTCTCAGGACTGCTCAATGAATAAAATGTTAGTTTTTCCATATTATTTTTAATTAATCCATCCTGAAAATGAGAAAAATCTATTAATATAGCTAGTTAGACATGAAATATACATAAATGTGATTTTTTGTTAAATGTAATTATTGTCTGAAAATATTTCAGATTCAAATATAAATAGAATAATCTATTGTCAAGGACAGTGTTTCAATATTGATTTATACATTTGTTCGTAAGCAAAGCTAATATATACGAGAATACAGAAATTAAGAAATTAATATACGAAACAAATTAAGAAAGGTGAAAAAACACGAAAATCTTACCTGAGGATTAACTGGAAAGATATTGTCAACAAGCCTCTTATATCTCGGACGTAATGCGGAGCAACACCAGCAACAGCCTAATAAAAAGAAAATAAAAGGCTAAATTATATCTGTTTGATTATAATGCGAGCGGCAAACATTTTCGAGTATTTATTTATTAAATTTCGGTAATGTAAATTATTATATTCACCGAACATCTTTGCCGTAAATTCTCGCCGTAAGACGACTGAAAATGACAGCGATAAAGGCCATTGCACGTGAAAAAAATGTTTGTCCTAACCGTAAAGTCCGTATTACAATTCCCGGATCGACCAATCAGAGCAAAGCAGCTTGCCGGCTGATTGGTCAATCCGTCAAACTGTAGTGTAATACGGGCTTAAGACCTTAAGCAAATCGATCAAGTCAATTCATTCTATTGTCGTGAAAATGCTTGACTGTGATTGGTCGACTAGCTTACGGCCCGCTACGTCACGTCTCGTTCTTTGCCATCAGCCTTTGCAGAAAACAGCGTCGTGCACGTGTACCGCTATAAAAAGATATTAATGAAGACGTTGAAAATTAAGAACAAGATGCGGCCCATAGATGCTAAGAAAGGCGAAATTAAAAAGAGTTTACTCATCGCGCAAGAAATTAAAATGGCGCGACTATTAACTAATAATGACAAGAGAATAAGGGATAAAGTGCTAAAAAAATTGAAAAAGTGGTTAACAGTACGATCGCAAAGTTCATTTGGTAAGTCGGTGTGTTTGCATAACATTTTATTAAATTATACATTATATGACTTATGTGCAAATAGACTTAAATATAAATATTTGATATTTTAAAGCTGGTACTATACTGTACTCTATACAATACTGTACTCTTTACAGCTTTTACAAAAACGGACTTTATGAGTTTGTGGAAAGGTCTGTTTTATTGTATGTGGCTGTCTGACAAAATGTTGGTTCAGGAGGAGTTAGCCGAGTCACTTAGTAAACTTGTACATTGTTTCAATTCAAAGGATAATATTTTACTTTACACCAGTTGTGCTTTAAAGACACTTGCTATCGAATGGTTTGGCATAGATCAATATAGATTAGATAAATTTTTAATGGTACTTTTTTTTTTCTTATGCACATTTAAGGCAATACTTTAAGGTATTACTTTATATACAAATAATCTATCTGTTTTTATTTCTTTAGTTGGTTAGAAGAATTCTTCGTCAAACATTTGTAGTCTGCAAAGATAAATCATGGAACATTAAATGGGTGACACAATTATCACAAATGTTTTTACAAGTGTTTTTACATCCAAGAACTGGTTTAGGATTCAATTTGCATATGACAGAAATATATTTGGAAGAACTTGCAAAGGTACTATATATATAAGATAAATAAGATTTTCAGTTCCTAATTGTTTTGTCTAAGTTTTAATAAGATAGTGTTATTTAAATAACTATACAGGTTAGCAATGGAAATATACCAGAAAATGTTGTTCATGAATTTATTAAACCATTTGTTACATATCTAATGACAACAGATGATGAACGACAAATGAAACATATCATGCAACATGTCTTTAGGTATTTGATATTTCAATCAGATGTAGGTTTAGATTATATGGAGAAATTTCTAGCTTGGAAAAGAGTAAGTATAAAAACCTAAATATAAAAATATAATTTAATATATTTAATATAACATTTTTCTAATACACAATGTTTTAAAACCTTATAATGATTGATTCTTTGGAGTATTCTAAATTGAAAATTTTAATAAGAAAATATCGAGATTTAGTAGTTTTTAAATTTGAAGCCATTAAAGTTTACAAATCACATAGCTAATATTTTGCATCTTTAAGCATTGCAAAATGCTACAGCTAATAGTAAAAGTGCTACTATGAACCAGCTTTATTGACAATATCGAAGTTATTGTATAAATATGCAATAAGATTTTTAGTAAAGAATTTTTTTACGCTTATGCACAATACATTTGTACAATGTATATGAACATAATTGACATGATTTTTATGGTTTAGAACATTCCAAGAAATCTATCATTAAAAAGATATCCAGTAGTTTTTTGAGACATATATATATAAACATATATATATACATAGGCTGGTTTCCCTTGTGCACGTGTGGATAATATGGAGAAAATTGAGGAAGACACAGAAGAAAATATTGATAATGAAAGTGATCAGCTTCTGGAAAGTGAAATACAAAATAAAATTGAAAAACCTTTAGACCCAAGAGCAGGTAGAGTGGATGTAGAACTACCACAAATACCCTTTAATGCTGCAAAAATTGTTGAAATGCTTTCTGAACATCAATTTCATCCATCATCAAAGGCAAAATCACGAAGACAACTTTCAAGACTTCTTCAAGAGTATGTATATTGTGCTATTTTGTCTTAATAATCTATCAAACTAAGATGTTTTTTCATGTATTTTAAATTATACTTCTCTTGTAAAAAAAAATTACATTTTCAGATTTAGAGAATTATCAGAAGGAAGAATGCCTCTTGGAATAAAGAAAGTTAGGAAATCAAATTTGCAGAAACGAGATTCGAGGAAAAATTCGAGAAAGGCTACATTGCGTCTCATTCAATTTGAGAAAAAATTATTCTCTGACAATATTAACAAAGGACAAAAAAGGAAAAGAAATGGAGACGCCGTTGCTAGCGATACATCTTTAGAGTTGAATTCTATTACAGATACTATTGATTCAAAAAGTGAATCAATTGATACAACTATGATTATGAATGATAACTTGCAGGATACAAATGCAGATATAGTGCCACCTAAGAAACGGAAGAGTAATTTAACATGTGACAAACTTGATAATAAACAGATAATTATCGAGGACAAGGAGAAGCTAAAAACAAAACCGCATAAAAAATTTAATAAAACTAAGAAAATTAAATTGAATCAGATAGATGATACGCTCGTAACATATAATAATGTAAAATGTAAACCAGAGAAAACGGTATTTCATAAAAAGCATAAAGACCAATACACTTTTATCTCACCAGTTTCAAAGAAAAATTCATTTAAAGAAGGAGCAAAAACAAGGAGTAAAAAATCCTTAGTCAAAGAGACAATGTCAGAAAAGAATGTTATGCATAACGATCAAGGGATGCTGTTAAAAGATGTAAGTATCAATATTCTGATTTTATCTTTTATGATTGATGTTTTTACACACACACACACAGCAATGCATTACGAAAATTATATATAAAACTATTTATTGTTTCACACATTGCAGGAATTATCAAATCAGAAAAAAAAACAAACTAATTTAAACAATTCCTTGGGGAAGAAAAAAGTAGTCTTTAGTCTCTTACGAAATACTGCGCAACATACATCGGAATATCTTCAGCAAGTTCGTAAAAGCCCGGCTATCCCCTTCGATGCAAAAAAAAAACCGTTAGCTAGTGTACTGAAAATGAGTCCTATATCGAGTCCACTCAATCCATTTTACAAAAAAAATATATAAATTTAGAGAATTTTGACTTTTTTCCAACTTGTTGATTCCAAAAATTGATTTTGAAAGGAATCAAATTGTTTAATGATGTACCAGACAATTTTTAATGTCATATGGACTTTGACTCGCGAGTGTGTGAGTGAACTAAAGTAATAGAAAGTTACTATATATTCAAATTTATGCACATAGATATATGTATGTACATAAAATTTTGTGTCTTATACAACATATTAGCAATTAATTTCATAACATTGTATAATGATTATTCCTCGAGTACATATATTTATGTTACTTTACATCACTTATTTAATTTAACAATAATGAATTTAAAATAAATATATACAGGCAGTTTCAAATTAAATGTCAATGATTTTACAAAAATGTACCATTTTTTATATTCACAGAGAAATATAAACATGAATAACTTAATCGAATTTTGATGCAACATGTGTACAATTATTTAGATCTCTAGTTGAATATGCGTTATGTAAATAAGAAATATATATATATATATATTGATAATTATTTAGATAAACTTTATATAGATAAAGATTTATATAATAACTTATACAAATAATTTAATTTACATAAAGAAATTTACTTTTTGTGCTCTTATTGCTAAAAACAAGATTTACAAATTGCTATTAATATACATTTAATTTACTTATTAGTATATATAGTATATATATATAGTAATAATGTAATAAACTTTATTATCCTCTCGTATCTAAAAATATTATTCGCAAACTTGAAATAGCTAATATAATTAATATTAAAAATATTAATAGGGAAAACATTGATATTAATATAAAACTAAGAAATTGAAGATTGTGCGCGTGCGCTTTGTCTTTATAATCTACTCTCTTATATAGCCGCGCGATTATGTGATGAATAGCAAGAGAACAATAATACGTCGCTTTACGAGCGTTTAATTAATGTATAAAATACACAAGATTATAATACGAGATTTTACTACTTTTTATTTTTTTTTTCTCACAAAATTGCGAGCGTTCCAAGACTTCCAAATTTGCGACGAGAATTGATATTGGTTATAATATCGATAATTTTCGACAATCGATTAATCGATCATCGCACAGTCGATTCTTATCTACTGACTCATACCTTATCTTGCAAACATCCGGGGAAAGAAGAGACCGAAGAGACTAAGTACGAGATGAGCGATAGGAACAATTGTCAAAATCACGCTGCAAGCCGATCGTAATTATTGCATGAAATATACGCGATAAAGCTTCAAGAAAGGATAGAAGCGTGAGTCTCGTCGCGGCAACAACATGTTTCGCAGTTCGACAAATTTTGACAAATTGCTAGGTGAGTTTCTTGAGAGTTTAAAATTCGTCCAAAATGTCGGAGCTTTCTCTACAAATCATTGTTAATTGCTTGTAGATAAGGCAACGAGCCATCTGCAGTTAGAACCAGATTGGCCTACAATCATGCAAATTTGCGACTTTATACGTCAAAGCGATGTTCAGTAAGCATAACTCTTGTAAAAAGTACACTTGCATTTTTTACCAATGATTAGAATGTAATATTGAACAATAACATATATATATTGTCAGTTGTATTCCGCATTACTTGAAAGAGAGAGAGAGAGAGAGAGAGAGAGAGAGAGAGAGAGAGAGAGAGAGAGAGAGAGAGAGAGAGAGAGAGAGAGAGAGAGAGAACACTATCGGATACATTGTACGCGCACACTATATTCCTATATTTGTTTCAAAGCATTTTACGTATTTAGGCCAAAAGCTGCGCTTGCTGCTATAAGAAAGAAGATGATAAACAGTAATCCACATGTAGCGCTATACGCTTTACTGGTAAAATATAATTTAATATCATAGTATAGAAAAGGAAAGTATTGTATTTATTATTTTCATATTAATGCCTTGATCACACACACAGGTACTGGAATCTTGTGTAAAAAATTGTGGAACACTGATTCATGATGAGATAGCTACTAAACAATATATGGAACAACTAAAAGAATTAGTCAAGACTTCTCCGCATGAAAATGTTAGAATGAAAACTTTAGAGTTAATACAAGCTTGGGCCCATGCATTTCGTCACAGTCCAAAGTATAGGACAGTTCAGGTAAAAAATTATATCTTGTTAAAATTTTTTAATTAATATATAATAATTGTTAAAATATATAATATATAATTATTAATATATAATATAATTTTATTTATACCTATTTTGTACATCTTATAATTTCAGGATACCTTAAATATAATGAAAGCCGAAGGATATCAATTTCCTGCTTTAAAAGAAAGCGACGCTATGTTTAGAGCGGATACTGCACCTGCATGGGCAGACGGCGAAGTATGTCACCGGTGTCGCGTGACTTTCAGCATGGTTCAACGAAAACATCACTGTAGAGCATGTGGTCAAGTCTTTTGTAGTCAATGTTCGAGTAAAGCTTCTACTCTGCCAAAATTCGGGATTGAGAAAGAAGTACGAGTCTGCGAAGCTTGTTACGAACAAGTTAACAAGTTGGTAGAATTTTGCATTTTCTTTATCTGTATCTTATATTGTGTAGAGATATTTTTGAAACTATAGTTTTTTTTTTTTTCAGACCATCTGCAACACAAACCAAAGATACAGATCTTCCAGCAGAATATCTCAAGAGCACTTTGGCCCAGCAGCAACAAGTATGTATATTTGATATTTGATATTTCATGATATAACAATAATTTTTTATGAGCATATAACAATAGAATTGCATGGAAATATATAGTATAAGAAAAACTAATTACATTCACGTTTTAAATAACTTGCAATCAAGTTATGCATCAATCTTTTTAAATTGAGTCATCTATTGTACTGTATGTATATTCAACTTCAAGATTATTCATTTATATAATCAAATTATTAATCAAACATGGCTTCCTCAGTGTCCCAGGTATTCTTACTCATTGTTTAAAATAATTATTATGATGATTAAAAGTAATATATTATAATAAATATATATTATACAATTGCAAATTTTATTGATTTATCCATAATATAATTGCATAATAATAATCGCATTATATAATCGTATTATTACATCATACAAATATTGAATTCAAGGAAAAGAAACTTTTCTCGAAACTTTAATTTGATTTCTGAGATAATTTTTTGCAATAATATTAGATATTAATAATTAGTTTTCTACGTATCATATATATGCAGTACTTTATATCTTTAGGTTCCAGTTAGAAAAACGGAAGAAGAATTGCGGGAAGAAGAAGAATTGAATCTAGCAATAGCTTTGAGTCAAAGTGAAGCTGAACAGAAAGAAAAAGAGAAGAAACGTGCTACAAGTGCTTTAAAATCCAATCCTACTCCTATATCTAGAACAACATATTCGCCACCACCATCACCTGTTAGTCTTTTATAACTCTTATTGAATGACATCTTTTATCATGTAAAATCATTATCAATAATCTACATTTTGTTATAAATTAGATTGTTAAAACAGTAATATTATTTTAATATTTTCTGAAATTATTTTTGGTTCTCCCGCGCGCGTGAGATCCAAATTTTAGATATACATTCTATTCATTCAATTTTACATACAAGAAAAAAATTACATACAAAGATTTATTTATTTACTTATTTTTTCATTTTTTCATTAGGGTCCTAGTCCATCACGGATACAAGATGACGACGAGATTGAACCTGAGCTTGCTAAATATCTGAATCGCAAATATTGGGAACAAAGACAAACTATAGTAAGCGAAGAGCATGCGTCAAGAGTAGATGTGACTAGTCCATCTGCACCTAACATAAGCAGTCCGATGCCTCAAAGAGTCGTACTTGTAAAGCAGGAAAATGGCGAAATTGATACTCAAATGGAAGAATTCGTAAGTGGTCTGAGATCTCAGGTCGAAATTTTCGTAAACAGGATGAAAAGTAATTCCTCAAGGGGAAGATCGATCGCTAATGACAGTTCAGTTCAGACCTTATTTATGAATATAACAGCTATGCATTCCAGGTATGTTCAATGAAACTATTATTTTTATTTTTGATATTTTGTCGAGTATATGTTTATATGTGTGCGTATATGAGTATATGTGAGTGTTATATAAAATAGCTAAAACAAAATATATCTTTTTATAGATTGCTAAGATATATCCAAGAGCAGGATGATAGTAGAGTGTATTATGAAGGCTTGCAAGATAAATTAACTCAAATGAAGGATGCTAGAGCTGCTTTAGATGCACTTCGAGAAGAACATAAAGAGAAGTTACGGAGGAGAGCAGAAGAAGCTGAAAGACAGCGACAAATGCTAATGGCACAAAAGCTAGCGATCATGCGAAAAAAGAAGCAAGAATACTTGCAGTATCAACGCCAGTTAGCTTTACGAAAGATTCAAGAACAAGAGAGGGAGATGCAAATGCGTCAAGAGCAACAGAAACAGCAATATATAATGGGTAATTTAGCAATATAATGCGTAGTTTTTAGTTTTATTTAAAATTATTAAACGTTTTTAAGTCTCTATCTTTATTTTCATTGAGATTATACCTATCTTTTTTATATCTATTTTTGCAGGAGGTTATCAAGCAGTTTCAGATTTTATGGGACCTTCTCAAGGATCACCTGTTCGTCATGTCCATTATCCGACTCCTGGAGCTAATTATAATCCTATGTCACCCACGAATCAAGGAGTTTACATGTATGGGCAGCCATCCATGAATCAATATCCTATACAGGGTTATAACATGCCGCCGATGAATACATTGCCGGTGCATATGATGGCATCGCTTCCTAATCCGGAACAACAATCATCAGACCCATCCATCCAAGGACAGGAGAATATAGGTTGCGTGTCTATATCAGGCCCAGGAATAGTAAGTCTATGGATTTTTAAAAGTATCTTTGTCAGGGTATCTTTTTATAGATGAATCCACAAGTATTTAATAAATATTGTTTTTTTCAGATGCCTTCCCAAATGACACCGCCTGTTCAACAGCTTCAGCCACCAAGCAACCATCAGATAGGACCTCAACAGAGCCCTCCAGTACATATGCCACCAGGACAAACTGCAGCGGGTAGACCGCCTCAACAAAGTGTCCCGTCTCAAATATCGCAGCAAGCAGTTCCTCCTTCGGTTCAAATCGGTTTACCTCCGATACCTCAGAGTCACATGGGCCCTTCATCAGGTCCAGTAGCTCCAGGGAGTCTCGTATCTGCCGGAGCTGTGGTCGGCCTGCCTCCGCAAATAGGATCGCAACCGTCTACACTGCCTGGTACCCAAGGATCCTCAATCCCAGCGCATGTCGTTTCCAACGCTGCCATTTCGTCTCAACCTCCGGGCGTTATTCAAATACCTGCGGGAACTGGCAACAGACCTGCAACTAGTCAGACTTTATCCGGTCTTCAAGCGGCTAATGTACCAACAATGCAAGGAATGGCTCAAATTCCAGCAGCGCAGTCAATGTCGTTTCAAGCTGCTCCAATTCCAGTTACAGCCAGCGAAGCTTTGCAAGATGTCGAAGATTCAAAACCTAAAACAGCAGAATTGATTTCTTTTGATTGAATATTATGTATAATGCATTTATATATATAAGGTAATGATAAAAAGATTGTTTTATTCTTCTTTCTAAATTAAAACATTGACATTGTAAAGTTAAAATTTGATTGCTTATTTTACTTAATGAAATTTTGCTTCTGGTAATAAAACCATACTTTTACACATTTGTTGATTATTGATATATAATGTTAAACTATTTCTAAAAAAGATAAAATATGAATCCTACATATTAATAGATTACAATAGCAGGATATATGATAACGCAATAACGTGTGAATCTGCTATAGATTAACAAACTAGTTTTATATAATGTGCAATTTATGATATCAAAATAAAACTGTTTCTTGATATATTATACTCTAAAAAAAGGAAAAAAAGTAATTGCTTGTAATAGAAGTATATGTATGTCATGTAAAGAATATGCTCTAAAGTATGAAAAACAAAGGTACAATTTATAATATAACAATTTAATTAATCCTGTATCTCTGATTAATTTTTAAGTATTTTAAGCATTTCCGAGATATGCTTTACAGTTATCTTAAGATATTAGTCTGCGGAAAAATTTATATTAATTTATTAATACACACACGCATGTGTGTGTATGTGTGGTGTAGACGCGCATATAAAATAGCTGGCATATAGTAATAGTAAAAAATAAATCGGATTGATTTATGTATAGAAGGGACATCAGAGAAATGATGCCTTCACTTCTGGATTCGATATTTTCGGGTTTGACCATAGACATATAAAATACATAGATGGCATAGAGTGAAAATGTTTAATATCTCTAGATATTGGAAATATTCAAAATAGAAGTCTCTGATTGGTCGATCGAACGCTTCGAAGCGCCAAGTGGAATGCATCTCATATATGCATACATTCATAAACGCATAAACTTGTGCGTGCAACGCTATTCGCGATGCTTCCGACCAATTACAAGCTACTTCACACAGCGTCGACCAATCGCGCGGCTTGAATAGGAATGCTCTCATTTGCGCATAGAGGCACGTAACTCTCGTTCTTTTTCATAAACAATGGAACACAGTGTTTGACGTTCAGTCTTCTACGGTCTTCTATGGTCTTCTAGCGTACGCGTACGTTCGCGCTTGACGTTCGTGTCGAGAAGTCCGTTTCTGATCGAACAAGTTCCTTGCTGACAAAGGCGTTGTTCGTTAAATAGCGTGAATAATCAGGTAAGATAATCGCGTCGCTCGAAAACGATTGCGACGAACGAAGCCAAATGTGCGTGCATATCTCGCGACAGTAGCTCGCGTGAACGCGAAAATATTTATCGAGCGTGAGTGAGAAATCGCTGTCGTTTTCCACGCCTTCTCGGGTACCTTGGAAAAGTGCATCCAGACGTGCCGCCATTTTGTTTATTGTGTGTGTTCACTTTTGGAGGGAAATTCGTCGGTTATATACATATATATATAGCGTGACGATTATTTCGTCAAACTCGCGATTAATCAGCGCGATTAGCGCAATTTCATATGGCGTGTTTCACGGATGTTCTTGAAATATCGTTCCCGCGTGCGGAAAAAATCGTTTGGCCGATATTATCTTATTCATTCCGCCTTTTCCTTTCCTTCCCCTCCCCATCTTTTTTCCCTTTCCCTTCCATTTCCTCTTCCTCTTTCTCTTCCCGCCCCATCTTACGTGTATACTGATAGTGGCTTTCCACCGAAGACTGAAGTGTAATAAATATTTACAGTCATGGCTCGTACCAAGCAAACTGCTCGTAAGTCGACCGGTGGTAAGGCGCCCAGGAAGCAGCTCGCCACCAAAGCGGCGCGTAAAAGCGCGCCTTCCACTGGAGGCGTCAAGAAACCACATCGCTACAGGTATGTTTATTCGATTTATATGTGTGATTACGATCCACTTATTTTAAAAATTTATTTTATAAATGTCGATGTGTGATGTATCAAAGCCGAGGCAATTCTAAAATTAAATTTCAACAATATTATAAATTCAATACATTTATTTAATGTAATGTTTTATATTATCGCCTTGTAAAAAATAAAACGACCAAATATTTTAATGTCTGTAGGAATGTTTCTCATCTGTTTACATCCGTATGTCTCTTTCAGACCTGGTACTGTAGCCCTAAGAGAAATTCGAAGATACCAGAAGTCGACAGAGTTGTTGATCAGGAAATTGCCGTTCCAGCGTTTGGTTCGTGAAATTGCTCAGGATTTCAAGACCGATTTACGTTTCCAAAGTGCCGCTATAGGGGCTCTGCAGGAAGCGTCGGAAGCTTATTTGGTTGGCCTGTTTGAAGATACAAATCTGTGCGCCATTCACGCCAAACGCGTTACTATCATGCCAAAAGATATTCAGTTAGCGCGACGAATTCGTGGTGAACGCGCTTAAATCACTCGTGTTCGCGCCGATCTTTCTCATCATTTTCTTATCATTTGGACATTGTACGTTTTTCCAACAATCTAAAAAAATTATATTCTTAACTTTCTTCTGTGTATATTTACCATAGTTTACACACTGCCAATCATTATAGTGGAGATACTAAGAGAAGAATAATGAGCGAGTCTGTAATAGATTCTATAATTTGATAAAACATGATACATAATGACACGATTCATGATACAGTGATAAAAGGATATAAAGATAAAAAAAGTATAAATCATTTGTTTTTAACAAGAAAAAGCATTGTAGAAGTATTTAGTTTTTCATATCTGGGTAGAGAAATAACATACACAGCAATATTGTATATAGATTTTGTGTACCCTTTTCTAGAAAACAAATTCAAGAGTTAGCACTTTTATTTTAGCATTTTAACCGATTTTGCTTTGTAGTAGTTTGCAGATTGTTATCCCAGTCAAATCTGTCATCTAACATCTTTACACATACAAGTAAATTGCTAATGCTTATTGATATGGATTTTCATAAAATGTAGAGTATAAAGCAACAACTGAAGATCTAAACTGTATGTGTGTGTATACACACACGTACACGTTTGTTTACTGAGAATGCGATAAAAAAGTTCATAAGTTTATTAGTTTATCATAGTGTAATATTACATGACATATAGAGATATTGATTTGCATTTTTCGTTCTTTGGATGCTCTAGAATTTTATTTACTCGAAGTGATGTCATATATGTCTCATGTATACCTTATTGAAGATGCGACAAGCAAAGAGCTGCATTATTGCAAAAATACGTTTTTTTATGTATTGGTACGTGTTAAAACGTACAAATGTGTGGTATATGTGTGAGGGGGGAGGAGGGATATAAAATGTATATTTTTTTTTTTTTTTTTATTATATATGCAAAAGGATGGCTTTTCTCAAACTATCTGTTGCTTATACAGCTCTTTATGTCGAGTCTATTATTATTATAAGTAGTTGTAATTATCATAATTAATAATTATATAGCATAATTGTAACAACAATACAGTAAAATACATTTTCTAATCGATGTAATGAAAAAGATCGTATATTTCTTTGTATATATTTTGTTTCTATTACACACACACACACACACACATATATATGTATGTTATATATATCATGTATATATGTATATATATATATATATAAAATGTATTATGTACATATATATATATATTTTATACATTTTTTACACTATATCCGAGCTCAAGCATACAATCACTCTCGCGCCTGTGCAAGCGAGCGCATTTCCACGACGCTATCGATTCGTCGCGAAATGCTTGCGACGAGGGCGATATAGTATATGTATGTGTGCGCACACTGTATGTATCCCATCTCTTACACCGCACGGCACACATTACGCTTAAAAATCTAGCGCAAATGCGAATATGTGTGTTCGTATGCGCGCGCTTTCTGCTACAGGCCGGACATCGATCTCAAGATTTCGCTGATCGATACCCACGACGCTATATAGCACGAAGGATAGTCCTGTGCTACGTCAGGCGTTATTATCGCGCGATAGCCGCCTTTCTCCACGTAAACAGTAGCGTCGCGTTATCGCTTTTTGACACACGTATTTTCACTTCGATCTCTCGTTTAATTGAAATCGAATGACGAAATCAATCGGCTCGCGGGATTATCCGATTACGATATTAAACGACGCGCGATAATCGAGCTGTAAGTATTACGACTTTCTTTCGTCTCAGTGTCGAGAAATTACACGCGTATTTCGGAACTATTTCGCGCTTTGTTGCGAATACGCGGTGTCGTCACGTCTCCGCGAGTAATCTCGGTGTATTTATTAATTCTTTTCTTCGATCTAACGTGACGAAAATCCTAGCCGCGTTTACAAGCTCGTAAGGATAAGATAATTTAATACTGTGCAGAGACGCGAGGAGGAGAGCTCGGCTTAAGTACATATTTGTCATAACGATTGTCAATCAGCGCGGGGTTGTTCGCGAAGACAAAGACTCGGACCAGCAGCCATATCCTACATTTAGCTTAGCAGATTGTGCGATTTCTTTGCTTTACACACACACACACACACACACACATACATATATATATAATATGAAATATATATTAAATTAAATTTGTAACCCTAAATGTGAGATTAGATACGCGACTCTCGGAACAAAGCGTATAACGAGGACGCGCAATTGCGCGACGTAATGCGTGCGTGCGCGTGCGTGCGTGTGTGTGTATGTGTACGTGCGATACGTCGCGTTTGTTTAGCATTCGGCTTTTGTATCGATTTTGTCCCGCCTCTGGGAAATCGCCGTACGGTGCTATAATTGCGGGCGCGATATTTACATTCTTAAACTCGTTAAGTTTTCCACCGCGTCCGTCGCGCCGATCGATCGAAAATTCCTCTCCCTCGCCTCTGTCTCCCCCCCACCCTCACCCTCCTCCGCCCCGGACGACAATTTTCTCGTCCGCGGCAATTGTTCGCGTTCTTCCGCGCGAGAGAAGCGCACGATGATTCGGAGAATCGGGGGCGGGAGGGGTACGTGCCGCGACTCGTGAGAGCGTATCGTAGTAAGATTTCGAGCGATTGACAGGGCACTCGCCGCCGCACTCGATGCATCCGGCGACCAATGCGGGGCGCCGAGCGACCGACGGCTCGCAGTCGGATTGGCCGGCGGCGCACCGCGAGCTCTATATGCCTCTCGCACGATTTAATTTCCAGGGGGAGAGAGAGAGGGGGGGAGGAGGGTAAGGGACGCGAGAGAGTCGTGACTCGGGGAGAGCGTCCACTGCCATCGGAGTGTGCGAGGATACGGGATAGTGTACCTAGTTCACTCGCGTCCGCTCGTGTTCGATAATCCGCTCGAGGTGGGTGAGAGTAGATTTATTGTCCGCGAATCATGCAAAATCGCGCGCGGAAGAGTGTCGCGCGGCGCGCGCGTGCCCGAGAGAACGAGGATCGCGAGTGAGAACGCGGCGTCGATCGCGAAATTACGTTCCCGGGGAAAGGACTCCGCGCGAGTTTCCACGCTCGTCGCGTCCGTCTCTCTATGAGCCGCCACCATTTTGCGTTATGACGTTCGTGGGTTCGGAGGGAACGCATCGGCGGCGACGACGCCGCCGATTGACGTCTCTGATTTTCTCGGAAAACGGAACCGATTTTCCTCGCGGAATTCCGCGAGCATCGTCGCCGATCGCCCCCTCCCCCCCGGGTTGTACCCCTGGGGGTCTCGAAGCGACGCGAATAATTCTTCGCCTGACAACGCGCGCTTTTTTTTTTTTCCTCTTCCTCTCCATTCCTTCGCCTCGTCTCGCGGGGGAACGAAAGTTCGCGCATTGCGCAACGCGCGGCGTTCCTCGGTGCGCGCTTCCTCCGCGCGAACAGCAACGGATTGTTCCCCCACCTCTCTCGGGGACGATTATTCCCACCATCTCCGCTCTACCGAATGCTTTTCCCGCTCCCCCCTTCCCCCCTCTTTCCGCCCTGTACTTATCCGATCTAGCCGCGGATGCATCGCGCGCTGCAGTCGATTGTATTTAATCGCGCATTCCCGATTGTTGAATCGTTCGAAGCTGACTGACGATTAAAAGGATATTTTACGTAATCGAAGGAATAGATAAGAGCGATGGTCAGTCGACTCATTAGCGAGTAGAGTCGAGAAAGAATTTTTTTCACCGACAATTGATTGAAATTTTTTTTTTATGACACGTGTGAATTAAATCTCTCTCTCTGCTTTCAATGTGTCGAGAAAAAAATATTTAATCGATATCTCTTTAGTACCAGGTTAAGTCATGGCGCGTACCAAGCAGACGGCCCGTAAATCAACGGGAGGAAAGGCTCCTCGTAAGCAACTCGCTACGAAGGCGGCCAGGAAGAGCGCGCCGTCCACCGGCGGTGTGAAGAAGCCGCATCGTTATAGGTATATTTATATATACATACATATATAAGTATATAAATATGTATATAAGAATATAAATATCAAAACTATCGGAAAATATTGACCTGGAAAAGCTATACCAACAACACGCGCGTTGCTTTGACTTTTCGCGCAATATTCGACGTTGATACGAATTATATACTGAGCTTTTTTTTCTTATGATTTTCTCAACAGACCTGGTACCGTGGCTCTTCGAGAAATCAGAAGATACCAAAAGTCGACGGAATTGCTAATTAGAAAATTACCGTTTCAACGACTGGTACGTGAAATCGCGCAAGACTTCAAGACCGATCTGCGTTTTCAAAGCGCTGCTATAGGCGCCCTGCAAGAAGCTTCCGAGGCATATCTCGTTGGTCTCTTCGAAGACACTAATCTGTGCGCGATTCACGCGAAGCGCGTCACAATTATGCCTAAGGACATCCAGCTGGCTCGGCGAATCCGCGGCGAGCGTGCTTAAGAGACGCTGTGTAACACATACATACCGTTTACTGCGATTATTATTATTATTAATATTATATTATATTAAAATTACGTACATTACTGTTTGCAATCGCGTCATGGATGAAGCACTTTCATTCCAAACTTTGAACACATATTTTATCCATATAGAGACACTAAGCGCTAATATAGCGCGCGTTATTGTTTGATAATTTTCTTATTCTCCAATGAATAAAACACAATTCACAAGTTATACGGGATATAAAAGTATTCTTTTGTTTTTTTTTTCAGAACTGTATGTCTTTGATAGCTTTGACAGTTCAGTTATATGTTTATGAAGTTTAATTTGCAGTAGTTTCCGTGTTAAAAATTAATATAAAATACAAACAAAATAATTTTGATTAAGCCACATTTGGAGACGGCGTTCTTTTTCACTATTTATCTTATCACTACTAATATACATAATAATGTCATTATCATTATTAGTACTTGCAAAAAGTGTGCACTAGAATAAGATACTCTCACAGTAAAGCTGAGATGTAGTGCTTAACATATTAGATCTCTGTACTCGAGTTACATACATCATTTTAATCACCTAAGCGTTGTGTAAAAATTTGTGTAAAAATAAACGCATTTCGTATAAATAAATCTTCTAAATTCACATGATTCAACTTTTATCTTACCTTACCTTTCATTATCATATTTTTATCCGAACTCGAACTACTCCTGTCAAACTTAATTTATGGTTTTATACAAAGACGTGTGCGCGTCGTTAAATTAATATAATTTTATTTAAGTAAATTTCAGATTTTCATAATAATATAACATGATTTTTCATTTACGGTAACAATTTTGTATTTTATCAGTATGTCTCTTTTTCTCGCAATATAGTTTAAAGCGCTAAATTTTAGATGTAATTGGGCGCAAACACGCTATTTTTTAGCTAATTTTATTATAATGTATATAGTTATTAGAATTTATCCAATTATTTGCCATGAAAGATAATTATTTTTCCAATTTTATTTCTATGAAATATTAAAAAAATAGAAGAATTTTATATGTGTGCATAAATATGTTTGAACCGCTAGAAAGTATACATTTTTACAAAGTATATCTATAAATTATTAATGGACAATAATGATAAATTGTTGCAGTTACGAATTATACTTACATATTAAAAAATATTTCATAAATTATTTATTAATTATGTAATTACCTACAAACGTCACAAGTATTTCTTTTTTAATAAATATAATAATGAGATATTCCATTACTACTATTTATATTTAATATACCCAAAGTGCTCGAGGCAATAATATGTCAAATCACATATTAAATTTGATGAATAAGCAAAAAAGCAAAAAAGTGTATCATAAAGAACTAAAAAGATACAACTATAAATCACAAAAGTAAGCAATTATTTTATTTTGCAACGTTTACGCTTGTTCCTTAAGGCGATAGCTAAAGAAAATGTAAATTTGAACTTTTTGCCGAGGCCATCCAAATTTCCTAAAATTGCATAAACTAAGATTTTTACATGGCTTAATATGTTATTGCCCCAAGCTCTTCATTCGTATGTATATAGATTTACAAATTTTCATTTTTAAAACAATCATAATGTCGCGTGGTGTCGAAAAAAGAGATAAATTGTCTCAAGACAATTAATGCCGAGAAAAATAAAGAAAAAAAAAAAAATACGTCTCTTTTTATATAAATAATAAATAACGATATATATATATATACTTTTTGTTAACTTACTATTTTTTTGTTATTTACATGAAAATTAATTATCATTTACTACGTACCACATAGTTATATATTGCGGGTGTGGCGATATATATGTATATATATATATATATAATATTATTGTAGCGTAATAGGCTTGAAAGAGTTATAACATGATAGAGAAATCGATTGAAGTCACATCGGGAGATACCGATATTTTGTTATCATAGCGACACATGCTTACACATGTAAGTTTTCATAATAAAATAAATCATTTATTTCTCGTAACAAAAACGCAATACGAAAATACTTGACGAGTTACAATGCGAACGGTATAAAGAGTAGGAATATAGTGGTATTCCGTTAACGACATTTATCGGCATCACTGAAAAATTATCGCTTGCGATAATTACAGCAGCAAATTAATGTCATTGTGACTCATCAACTTGCCAATTTATGATTATTCTACACGATGTTTTTTTAATAAGCAAGATATATCGTAAGAAAAAAATTTCGTTAACGCAGTACGGAATACCGCTACTTGTACAGCCGAGAGAAATACAAGGAGATTTATACCCTATTTATTTTTTATGCCTTTGTATACCAGGAACGATTGTTCATTCCTGGCATGATAAAGTGTTTTGCGAATAACTAAATTTTCGAAATAACTTAATAATAAGACTTAAAGTCATTGTTAGGGAAATTTCCGCATTACATCTCGGGATTGTACAATGTGACGATGTGCGGATATATTGCACTGCGACATTATCCAGCGCTTACAATCGAATGTGGTTGTTGTTTCCTGAGGCTGGGCTTCTGACTTGCCGTCTAGCTCTAATTGGACAAATGCAATAATCTCTTGTTATAGTTTGTGTTTTATCTAATGCTGCAAATATACATATGTGCGTGTGTAAATATATATATATATACACACACATATATATTATACACACACACTGGACGAGTATGAGTTATTTAAAATAAAAAATATGTGTGTACTGATTGATTTTGTGCATAAATTAGCTAAATACTTTGCGCAATTAAAAGAGTCTACTCTTAAATTTTATTCTATTAACACATATATTTATATTAGGAAATGTCATATTATTAATGTTATGATATTTCTATTATACTGTGTAGGATAGAAGTAACAATGGCCATTCATACAGAGAAGACTCATAAATGTACTGTTCCATATTTTTTGCCATATACATATGTGTGTGTGATATCTTTTGTATCAATCAATATTTTTTTTTATAATGATTGAATCATGAGTAATCTCATGTCAGCATAAACTGTGATCCAATGCAGGCAATAAGTCAATTTAAAAAATGTCAATTACAATGTACACACAAATGCTGTTTAAAATTGTCTAAATACTATATCACTTTTTTATTACAACATTGACATTAATTTTTTAATGCAACTGCACATACCTGTAGTGCTTGATATCTGTATGTGTGTGTATGTGTGTGTAATGTACACATGTATACTATCACTAAACATAAGAGTATGTAATTTTTTACCACAGTTTTTAACAAACTTGAAACATTTTGTTACTTGAATGAGTTTTTTCTATACACAAAGTGCACAAAAAACTCAAATATTGAATTAATTATAATAATGTGTCTTTTTATAATATTAATGTCTAGAATTAATTTTTCTCGGAAGAAATTTTTAGTATAATATGTAAAAAACTTATGTAATATTTATATACTAACAAATAAACATCACAAAATATACGTAATTATGTATATCTATTATTCCAATGGAACACAATATGAAATTTTGTTTCAAGAAATCAGCTTACACAGTCATCAATCAGAATTAATTACATTTATATATGTATATTATGTACATTTTTTGATAATAAATCTACTTTGTGTTTGAATTTGTACAAATATATGCGTGACTTACGACAAAAAAAAAGTATTATTGCATTTTGAAAAATGTGTCTACTGCATTAAGAACATCTTCGCCATGCGTGCGACACTAATATACAAAATTATTATACATATTTATTTTGTGAAATAAATATTATTTCATTATTCTTTTAAGAGCAAATTATCAAGTTCAACAGAATAAAAAAAAATGCATATGCACATGTAGTTTCCAATAAAATGTAATTACACATTTATTTTGAAACGTATTCAAACATGGCACATGCTCAGGAAACATTATTATAAAAGGAAAAAAATGAAAATACTATTACGTCATTGTCACGTATAAATTATTTAACAATGGCCTAAGAAGCATAAGAACAGACAAGCTGTAAACTTCCTATCAAAGGAGGTTTTAATATATATTAGAGAATAATAATAATAATAATATAATAATAATATATAAGAATATCTTGACTGAACAAATTGAAACAAGTATGGCATAATATTAAAGAATTTTTTTCAATGTACAAATTGTATTAAAATAAAATATAAAAGAGAAATCTCTTCGCTTTATAATAAGGGCAGTTATCTATCAAATAAGAGAGCGAGCCGTCTATTTCTGTTAAACTTAATATTGCATAAAAAGCCTTAAATAATAAATATATAAATTGTGAATGTCTTTTGGCGCTGACCATATAACAAGCATATTCAATGGAAACACAACTAATATATAACAGTAAGTACAATCAGTGAGAATATCATGTATCATATTTTTTTGTGCAATTTTGTTCAGGAAAACTTATCGAGAAATATGGGCGATTAATTTTTTCAATATCAAGATAAGAAGAGTATCAAAATAGATACATGATATCTACCTGTGAGTACAGATTGCACGATAAAACAGGAATACAACACAATTTAATGTGATTAAAACGTAATTGCTGTGTTACCTGTAGAGAACTTGATCTTCTCGAGACGCGTTTCTGCTTGTGTTCAGCTTATTTTCCAACGCCTGCAGAGAAGAATAATTATGATTAAAAATATGCCACTTAATATATCTTAAGGCTATGATTGACACAACAAAATTACATTGACAAGAATGTTAAAGAGAGCAAGGATATTAAATTTTATATTACTTTAATAGTAAAGCACGGGATTCTGGATATTTTCTCGACAGTACATAAATTAGGTTCGGTGCATGATGAATGATTACAAGCACTGCAATAACAAAAATCAAATCGAGACCTGCTCTTTAAGGAGATGCAAAATAATTTAACGACGAGAAATCAGGTTGAAGATCTGTACGCGGTCGGTCTAGGTTGTTGCCTTATACATTGAGTAGACGTGTGAGTCTGGGCTGCTGATAAGACAGTAGATGAGGTGGTATTTGATATCTGTCCACTCGGACAAGTGCATTTTATTCTCCTACAGCCCATGCAGACCCATCTGTCAAGCTAACACAAAACACCGACTACGTCACACTAACTACTCCAAGCGCAAATCAAATGTGATTTGCTCTTACAACATGTACAGGAAATATTTACAACCTTTCATTATATATTGCTATATACATAATTACATTCTACCGATTTATCCGTGACATAGTATCTCTAAGCAAATAATTAGGATGTTTGTCTGATCAAGTTGCTTATAATATATACATATAGCTTATATAATTTTACAAATGGTATAGTTTATACTATGCACAAAAGGTACAGTAAAACATACAAGCCATGCTTCAAGCTTAAAAGACTACTAGTGCGATAAAGAAAATATTATCGTAATATTGCATGAGCTTACCCCAACTTTTCGCATGAGATCACCAATCATATTCATTGCCAGTATTCTGGTACAGGGTGGCATTGGTTGGCTCATATTATTATTGTTGTTTCCAATAACACCCCCTACCATCCCATGTCCAACTAATGAATAACAAGAAAAAAGATTAATTCTCTCTTTCTCTCTATATATATATACTTATATATTAATATTATTTATGATTAAATAAAACTGTAAATCTATATCATTAAATCTAAACATTTAGATCTGTAATATTTATATTACAAAAGATATATATTGAAAAAGTCAAAATAAAGAAAAAAAATATTGTCAAAAATATTTATTCAGTATTACATCAGTGATAATACTGCACATTGATTTTTTTTAATAAGAGAAGTAAAAGGAGAGGAAACGAGGAAAGGCATGTAGGAGAGAAAGAATTATCAAATAAGTTAAAGAAACAAACAATTTTTAAAAATAAATAATAAAGTATAAATAGTAAAAATAAATACTAAAGAATCATGGAAAGGGATTGCAGAATTGGTAAACTAGTCTAAATAATTCTTATTTTATGCAATACATTCTTATATCAACGTCTCCATCTTCTAAGCCATGTGAAATATTTCACTTTTTGATGTTTGCATGATCGATTGCAGTTTTCATTAATCTTGGTAACCGGTTTTTTTATGCAAAATGGAAAACATGCTTTAATAAAAGCATTATAGAACCTACGTTTTATCGGCGAAGTCGTTGTATTATTCGAAGGTATGGTTTGTGAGACTATCTGGCTAGCGGGTGAATTTGATTCCAATTCAGCCTGTAGCTTATTACTGTCGACAATGTTATTACAAACTCTCTCAGCGATCTTATTATTATCAGCATGATGCCTTTCATGTACTTGTATCTCCTGCTTCAAATCTGAAATAATATAAAATATTAGCTTCCTGTGTTGCAAAATAATGCGTTAAATAAAGAAAAAAATCTTATTAACCTCTAACTTCGTCCATCAGTCTTTGCACTATAACTTTTAGGCTTTCTTTTTCATCGAGTTCTGATTCAAGTAAAGCATTCTTTTCTATAGCTAAATTAAACTTAGCTTCTATTTCCTCTTCCGTGACCCTATTTATCCTGTGAGAGATATATTATTGTTTTATTACTCACTGATTTATTATTAATTCCATCAGCTTTCTAACTTATTATTCGCACAGTGAAAAAATATGAGATACCTGTGTGCTCTTTCCAAGTCGTCATTTTTTTGTTCAAGTTCTCTAATATACTTTAGAAGATGCTCGTGCTGTTGCTGTAAGTCTTGCGCTTTTCCTTGGAACATGGCGCAATCTGAAGACTGCTGATCTAATCGCATTCTCAACTGTTCAATTTCTGTGGCGAGTCTTGTATTTCTCTGTCTCAATTCCCTATTCATTTTTTCTGCTTGTTCCAAGGAGGTTTCTAGTTCTTTCTCCAACATTTGTGAATTCTCTTGAAACTCTTCCAGTTCACGTTCAACATCATACTTTCTGCGACAATGTAATAAAAGTTTTTTTTAAATATTTTTTGCTATGAAAAGTCACTATAGTGTATGCTTGTATATAAAGAGAACAAGCATTTACTGTAATATAATGAAAGAATAAGATACTGCAATGATTTATTGAAATTTTATTACATATATGAATATATTATACATTATAAAAATATTGCAGAGATGTTATACTTGTCTAGTCATTAAATGAATTGCAATAATTTCTTAGTCAATTTGTGCAATGTTAACTTATGCGATACAATACAAATTTGCACTATACATTGAAAAAATAGTATTTTCAAAGTAGAGTAACATACCTCCGGTATCCTAATGCTTTTCATTTATATTTGTTACCCAAGAAAATTAAAATATATATATTCTCACACTCTAATTCACATTCCCCGATAACCATTAAATAATTATTCTAATAAATGTGTAATTTTATGTCAACGAGGTTTGATACATAACATATACTACCTTTGATGCATCTGATGAGCTAAATCCATCCAATATTGAATCTCGTCGTCCTTTGACGGGAATTCCGGCGGATCTATATCCATTGTTGTTCTTGAAAATGGTCACGACACTTGTATATAATCCCTGCTGTCTTCCGAACGTCGCCCCAAAATACGATACAAATACAATCGCTCACACTGACATTCTGCAAAGAAGCAAGAATGTGACGAAACTTTGTAATCGAAAGAAACGCAAAATAAAGATATAAAAAAGGGCGCAACATTTAGACAATCGCTTATTCTCGCTCAAGTATCTTTGACATTACGCGTGTCTCGTGGTACATACAGATCAGTGTCCTCGAGCCTTTAGTTTCGAACACGTCAAAAATACATTCTACTCCGATTCCGCTCAGATTTCTCACTCGTGCGAGCGAGTGTTTATCGAGCCGAAAAAAATCGACTGAAGTAGAAACACGTCGACAGACGAAACGCGCGCTTTCTCGGATATATTTCGGAGCGGACGGATCTTGAGCAAGCACTCGCGGAGTGAGATGTGTAATGTTGCGTGCAACGCAAGTGTCATTACCGTGATATTATGAGTCACCCTAGCTGGCGACGAGCAGAGAAAACGTAGCAGACGCGTAGAAAAATTGATGGCGCAATAGCAGCGAGGGAAGGATGCCTAAACTCCGGAAGTTGTTCGCCCCGTATTTCGTATTTCGACCACGCGCATCCGGGACAGCCGGGGCTTCGTCCAACAAATCACACGCCGATCAATCGCGGCGAAACGATGAAATTAATATACAATCGCGGGCACCGCCGTCAAATACTCGGTCACTGACGGGCGCAAAATGGCAGGCAGGTTAAAAAAGAGCCGAACGCCGAGAGCAAAATGGTGTTCGCCACGTTGAGAGATCCGAGCGAGACTATTCCGAGATTGATCTCAAGACACTCCGAGAATGTAGACGTATGATGTGTAATAATAAATATATAGTGATGTAAACTGCGTGTCGGCACGTATATAGAATGCGCGTTCTATAATCAAACGCTGCGCGCAGCTCTTTAAAAAAGTGCTACTCCACTTGACGTTACGAAATATTTCGAAGCGTTTGATTAACCAATCAGGACCAGATCATAGAGTTCGATGTTATGAGAGAAGCGCGACCGAGGCAAAAAAAAGGCTATTGCAGATGAAAAAGTTTTAGTAAAGTAACCGTAAAGCCCTAAGCTAATCGACCAATCACAGTCAAGCATTCTCAACATAGTAAGAATGTTTTGACTGTGATTGGTCGAGTTATAAAACGCTGATGCTGATTGGCTCCGCCATTTTCTTTATACAGAGGGTGAAGATTTCTGTTTGATTTATAAAACGAGTTGTAAACACAAAATAATTTAATTATTCGAACATATATTTTTATAAAAAAAATGCCTATTTATTGCGCTGCTCTTGGATGTAAAAATACTACTAATATTAAGAGAAAAACCGCAGCGCAAATAGAATTGGAAAAAATAGTCAAAGTAACATTTCATGTGTAAGTACAACGTTATGCCAATATAACCTAAAGTGTTAAGTTATGAAATGTCAAATTAAATAACTTATTGACATTGACACACACACATATTAAGAGTATAATATTGTAAAATTTTATAAATTATATTACGTTATTTAAAATACTGTTGGATATAAATATAAGATTAATTTTTTTTTATTTTACCATATGTATTATTTTTTATACAATTCAAAATATATATTGTTGTTTCTTTCTGACTCAGATTTCCTTCTGATCCCAATAGAAGAACAGAGTGGATAAAAATAATGAAACTTGAAAATGAATCTCTTGCTAGAAAGAATTTTCTTTGTTCTCTTCATTTTGAAGAGAAATATATAGACCGCATGTCTTTAACATGTATAAGATTGAGAGAAAATGCCATCCCATATGTAAGTATCTTAATTTTTCTTATATAAAAAGTTTAACATGTACACATATGTATAAAAGATAATGCTTATATATGTATACAGAATGGCATGCAAAATACAAATATAAAAAGATTATGTATGTATGAATGTGTGCGTGGGTGTATAAATAATAACAGTAAATAATAAAATAATATTTTGCACAAAAAGACTTTTATAAAGTTTACAAAATTTATATTCCTATAATTTTGTAATCAATATATATATAATTACAGTTATCTGAATATACATTATGCGACAAAATGGAAAGTGAAAATGAAATAGGTATGAAGAATAAAATAGAAAAATATATATATTACTTTTGCACAATAGTTGTATTGTTGAAAGTATTATGTCACAAATATTTTTCAAGTTTTTTCTGAGCTAAATTTGTAATATTTTATTAACATAGTGTTTGTAAAGTTTTTTAAAATGAATTCTATATACTAAAATTAATTTATTTTAGTATTGACTCCAATCAATCCTTTAAATATAAATATGGAGATGGAAGATGATGCTAAATGCGTTTCTGTTATTCGTAAGCTTCACATATTATATATTTTTAAGTAATAATTTAAAAATATTTTTGTGCATGTAAAATATAATGACAATTTATTTTGCAGATTCAACATGTGACAGAGAAACAAACACATCACCTCTCTTACTATCACAAGAAATACGGCGATCTACTTGCGACAAACAAACAAGTATTTCGCCTGAAAGAATAAGGAATTGCCCGATTGTACAAATAATTAAGAAAGAAGCTAATATTGAAATTGAAAGTTTAAAAAAAAAGATTAAAGTTTTACAACAAAAAGTTAGACGAAAAGAAAAGAAAATTGAAATGATGAAAACTATTTTTAATGAATTAAAAGCGGTGAATTTTGTTAGTAATTTAAATGATGTAAAATTATCCAACTGACAGTTCATTATATAGTGATATTAAAAGTATGATATGAAAACATATGATTGCATTGTATCAGAATGAAAATTTATTTATAAAGCACTGCAAGTATCTTTTGATAAATTTTTTAGTAAAGTACATTATGTCGTATTTAGGAATTGTAACATATTACATTTAGTATTGACGCATGTAATATAAAACAAGAAAAATATTCTTCCATAAATATCAACATATTTTTCTTTCTAGAACGACAGCCTGTTGCAAATTGAATAAATATATCTTAGATTTAGAACGCAAGATAAAATTATCTAATAATAATATGTATAATAATTATATAGTAATTCAATAGATTTTGGAACGCAATTCAAGTACACAAGAAAAGTAAAAATCCCTAGAAAGAAACCAGAAACTCCATCATAGGGAACTCAAGTTTCCAAAGTTCATGTCAAGGGTTTAGCTGGATATAAAAGGAGCCGTCTTCTTCCGCTCCTCCATTTTCTTCGTCAACGGTATCATGGTAAGACTTTCGCATATCCGAGAATCTATTAAAATCTGCAACATTTTTTAGCATCGGCAGTATTATAATATATAATCGTATTCTTAAATATATTCTTCGAACTTAAAAACAAATATTACGGCGACGTTTCAATTAATATTCGAGATATTTCTCCGTTTTTCGTAGTGAGAATGAGATGGCAATGTGTGTCCTATTTTAGCGTACACATGGCTTCTCGTACGACGCTTCGCAACGATTCAAATTATTCTTAAATGATGATTTAGATTATAAAGTTTATGGTTTTCTACTGAATAACCTTGATGAAAGTATTCTAGGGCGGTCTGATTTTCTTTTTGTTGAAGAAAAAGCTTTCACGTTTATACCACGTGTCTCATATATTTCTCCATCTTGAATTGCAGTCGCATAGAAAATTCAGCGCCCCTCGACATGGGTCGATGGGGTTCTATCCGAAAAAGAGATCTCAAAGACATCGCGGAAAGGTGAAGGCTTTCCCGAAGGATGATCCCAACAAGCCTGTTCACTTGACGGCTTTTATCGGCTACAAAGCCGGTATGACTCACGTTGTTAGAGAAGCCGATCGTCCTGGATCGAGTGAGTGATTATTATAGAATGAAACTTAATTAATATTACAACATATATAATTTAAGTAAGATGTTGAAGAATGCCAAAATTTATTTAACTTGCTTTTATTGAGGATTCTTTGCATTTAATGTAATCCATGTACATACGATATGTTAATCTGGGTGTTGATTGATGCAGAAATGCATTGATTCACCTTGATTGCAATGCGAAAGCTGTCTTTGATACAGTACATTTTCAATATTGCCATGTCGAAAAATAATATTGTGCGCTGCTTACGCAGAATGCATGAGAGCAGGGTATATTCCATAAATTCTTTGGAGCCCATTGGGCAGTGACCATTGAGACAAACCATACCTAGCACAGTTCATTTCTAAAATAAGGACTTTCTTGTTCTATTTTGTACAAACTGCATATAAATATCAATTGTTAATTTCAGAGGTAAATAAGAAGGAGATTGTGGAGGCAGTTACTGTCCTCGAAACACCGCCAATGATTGTGGTTGGTCTCGTTGGATATATTGAAACACCTCATGGACTTAGAGCACTCGCTACTGTTTGGGCGGAACATTTGTCGGAGGATTGTCGCAGACGTTTCTACAAGAACTGGTTAGTAGGAATCATTTGTGTTAAATTATATATATATATAGAAAATTATATATACGACATGTTAATCCGGATGTTGATCGATGCACAAATGCGTCGAGTCGTTCGGATTGCAGTGCGAGAGTTGCCTTTAATGCAGTATGTTTTCAAACTGCCATGTCGAAGAGCAACGCCGTGCTCTGCTTGCGCAGAATGCATGGAAGCAAGGTATATTCCATATTCTCTTTGGAGCTCATTGAGCAGTGATCATTGAGACAAACCATGCCTAGTACAGTTCTTTCATTTAAAAAAAATACAAGTACATTATTATATCACATGGTACTAAAAATATTACATCAGCTCTCCGCTCACACGATGAGAGTAATCATTTGGATATAGCCGATTAAATCTTTGAATTTTAACACGGTTAGTCCAAAAAATGTGTCCAGTCTCCGCTCATTATGATGAGACTGGCACGTTACAGAAATATACAGGTGGCGGCATGTGCAGACATGTACACAGATGGGCATTGCAATTGATTTTTCAACAGGTACAAGAGTAAGAAGAAGGCATTTACGAAAGCTTCAAAGAAATGGCAAGACGACCTCGGCCGCAAGTCTATTGAAGCTGATCTAAAGAAGATTAAAAAGTATTGCAGCGTTGTTCGCATTATCGCCCATACTCAGGTAACGCGATAGTGCAACTTGAATATTAAAGCATCAGATATTATCATACTGGTATAATTGTGAAGCAAAAATCAATTTTACACCTCTGTTGTTCCATTAGATGAAGCTGTTGAGGCAACGTCAAAAGAAAGCTCACATCATGGAGATTCAGTTGAATGGCGGAACTATTGAAGACAAGGTGCAATGGGCGCGCGAACATCTGGAAAAACCAGTGCCCATTATTAACGTGTTTGCCCCTGATGAGATGATCGACGTGATTGGAGTTACTAAGGGAAAGGGTTATAAAGGTATGTACTTATGCATATTTATATATTTGTGTGTGTGTGTGTGTGTGTGTGTGTGTGTGTGCTGCTCGCCCCCCACTGCCCCCCGAAACTATGCGTTTGCGTTTTTCTTCCCCCCCCCCCCCGCCCATGAGAAGCATGTTTTGAAGAAACTACTTAGGACTGTATGATGAAAAAAGCATGTTGTGCATTTATCTGATTATCTTGAGGATATAACCATGCTGCCTTCCTACTGAAGTCCTCGACCAAATAAGACTAACTGTCAATTAAATCTAGTTTCCTCTGTATAAGCACGAGCGCCTACCTAATCCTTAAAAAATTGACATTCTTTGTGCTTTTCATAGGCGTTACATCCAGGTGGCATACTAAGAAATTGCCACGCAAGACTCACAAGGGTCTAAGAAAGGTCGCTTGTATCGGTGCGTGGCATCCAAGCCGCGTGTCCTTCACAGTTGCGCGCGCTGGTCAGAAAGGGTATCACCATCGTACTGAGATGAACAAGAAGATCTATAGAATCGGACTAGGCATCCACACCAAGGATGGCAAGGTAATTAAATTTAAGAATTAAATTTATGCGCCTCTTACCCTAAATCGATCTTTGAAACCTGTCAAAAGATTGATTTTAAAATTTTAAAGAGGCGAAATAAAAGTTACTTATTAGTCATAGTACCTAATGCATAAATGTCATGTCTATGCTTTAGGTCTCCAAAATAAGTCACAATAAAATAAATATCAAATATCTTTATTCAAAATTATTTTATAATCACGTTTATCTACCTACTTCTAGATCGTAAAAAATAATGCTTCAACGGAATACGATCTCACGGAGAAGACCATTACACCCATGGGTGGCTTTCCGCACTATGGTGAAGTGAACAATGATTTCGTTATGATTAAGGGATGCTGTATGGGTCCAAAGAAACGCGTGATTACTCTGAGGAAGGTATGTACAAGTACTAATGAATAATGATATATTGTTTCGCATTTCCATGATGAAATTCTACGGAGCCTATAGTATTATTCTGATCACGATGATAGCTACAAATGATAGGACTGACGAAATACCTGGATGTTATTGATATTTATCTGTGAAAAAACAAAACTACTAATGTTGAAACGTATTTTGCAGTCCTTGTTGGTGCATACAAAGAGATCTGCATTGGAAAAGATCAACCTCAAGTTCATTGACACCAGCTCCAAGTTCGGACATGGTCGCTTCCAGACCGCCGCTGACAAGGCCTCCTTCATGGGACAACTGAAGAAGGATCGCTTGCGCGAGGATCAAGCGCAGGCCACCAGCTCGGCGCCAAGTACTGCGGCTGCGCAGTAAAATTGTACGTTCTACTATGCACGCGTGTTCGCAGTGTATTGTACATCTATAAAAAAATTTTTTTAAATTATATGACTGTCTCATTTATTTCCTCTTATATTTCCTGTGTATATGTAGAAACTGATTTAGGCAAATCCTATTAAGGATTTGCAGCTAAAAAAAACCTCCAGAACATTTTAAACTGTAAATTAATCTTGTAGCTTAGTTTGTTTACAATTTAAAAAATACTGAAGAAAAAATTGTATAATATATGTATATGTGTATTCACTTATGGATTCCAAATTCAAGTGTGTATGTGTCTACACTTAATTTGGAATCTAAGGGTGAGCATCTAGTGTTGCCTTTTTAGATTGATCGAAAGAAAGAAAATTTTATCTCCTTTTCTCGACTGATCAATTGGACACATTTGATCTCATTTTCGACGCGTTTTATTCGATACATGGAAATGAGAGCAACAAGATGGCACAGCCAATTCCTCTCGAGCTGGATTCAATCTTGTGTTACGCGAAAAGACCTTGTATATTCCGTCTAGTTGTTTGTTAGTTCGTGCAAAATCGCGTAGAGCCGCACGCAAAGCGACTTTGTAAAAGAGATTTTATTTATCACTGTTGATTCTATTTGATTTACTTTAATAACACAATAATGGCAGAAAAGGATAATCCGTTGTACAAATTCGCAACTGCCATATATTACATAATAGATACTCCAGTCACTTTTATCCGAGGTATTATCTAATCATTTTGTTTGGTTATATGTCGCTCTCTCTTTATATATATATATAGTTATAAACAGTAATACGGTTTTTTATTGCAGAAAAACTCGTAGTGCCGAATCAAAAGAAATATCCTTGGTATCATCAACAATATCGTCGCGTACCAACAATCGATGAATGTTACACCAATGATGTGGTCTGTTACACAGAGGCAAATTGTCAGTTCATGCGCGATAAGTAAGTTTTATGAAATAAAGAGGAAAGGAAAGTCTTCAGTATTGATGACGATCAATATTACAATTGCGAGAAATAATTTGCTTCAAGTATATTAAATGTCGATATCAATTTTTAATAACAGATCAGTGGAGGATGAAATTTTGTTCATATTGAGAAGTCGTTTCGAACAGTGTGCTTTTTATCACGGCGATGACGATTACTTGTGCGACGATTTAAGGAAAACTTACGACGACGCAACAGCCGCATGGTTTGCAAAATGTAAGTGTTGCTATTATAATAGATGGACAGTTACAGAGAGTAATAAATGGTATAATGAGAAAAACTTTAAACATCTTGATGTCGACTATCTCTCTACTCAAATTTATATTTTTACAAATTTCGCAGATGGCGATATGGGTATAGGTTTGAACGTTAAAAATGCATATATGAAGCAGAAACATCGTATGATTTGGGAACGCCGTCATGGTCCTGTAGGTAGTGGCATGAGAGATCAACCGACTAAGGCGTAGCAATTTACACTGGTGTTGTAGATGATAATTTAACGGCAAACGCATTCGCGCATTATGGGTCTGAATTGCACGTTTGCATTAATGTACAGATATATATTGTGAATTGAAAGAGGCGGGATAATAAAAATAATTTATCACTCTGAAAGATTTTTCACTCTTATTTCTTCTTTGCGTAAGTAAGATTAGTATCTTAATTGTATGATTATTATCTATTGTAAGATTGATATCTTACAACATAAATAGAACAAGAATATGTATCGACAGCAACAAATATCTCAAATATTGAATGAATTTATCTCTTTATTTTTTCATTGTACAATGTATAAAAAGATTATACTTATTGTACATGTGTATATCAAATTAATTTACGAAATACTCATTTAGACGCAATTGATGATTTATACATTCTTTTGTTTGTTATTAAGTTAAAATCATCTTATACACATTAATCTCATTTACAATTTTCTCTATCTCGACATTTTCTTAACCAGATTACTCATTCATTATTTAGAATGCCAAAATGTGAACTGAGTATACATGTAAAACTTATACGATATAATATTTAGGACATAAGACAACTATTTGCATTGAAATATCTTATGCAGTGTACATTACACAACATATTTCTGTTTGAATGAATTAAAAGTTTCTCTACAAGACACACATGTACGCACAAAATCTTTCATGTAAATATAAAATACAAGAATTCATTATTTTAGGCATATAAATATAACATATAACAAAACTATTTTTTTTTAGTAGGAATAAATTAAACGAAATATTTAAAAGAATGTCACTTGAATACTATGATCCTTATAATTAAATAACACTCGATGTCTCGACTGTCATTTAATGTATCGCAAATGTTCGAATAACCCAATGGAGATAACACACAGGCACTACGTATCTCTCAAAAATTTTTCAACTTTTTAGAAATAACGTGCTAAAATTCAGATTAAATTGACGATAAATTGGCAAATAGTATCGCATGAAACTTAAAAATCCATTGTAACGGTAATCCTACAAGTACAACCTAATTAATAATTAACTCTTTCACGCTGCAAATTATTACACATTCATATCGCATTTACAATGAGCACAAAGTATAAGATTAAAATTGAGATCAGTATACTCATTCGCCTGTACAATTCAAATAGCGCGACACTCTCATGATACAATTTATATTATTCATTTAATATATTAACAGAATATTGTACAAAAATTCTGTCACAATGTACTCATTATTTTTTTCAAATAAAAAAGAAAAAAAGATTGCGCAACGGGACTGCTGATATATTTGGTGCAATTTCTACTTTTGTTTCGTCTCCTTTTGAATAAAATTATGTGATATTTATCGCCATTTAATAGTATCAGACGATGATATTTGTCTCGACGATCTTTGTTAAAATTTTATCTCATGTCGCATCCCGCTACATATTCTTCGACCATGCTAAATCAAACAATAGTATCAATTTCTAAACATCAAAGATCTTTTCATCGATAAAATTATTTTTTCTTCTTTTTACGTATCGTGAAATCACGTGAAAAATACATCGTATCACACTCCAATTTTACATCATATATATTCATAACATTGTCTCATTCATTTATAACGCATTTGTAAAATTATACATTGAGTTGAAAAAATGTATCGATAGAGCAAATGGGATGAACAATGTACAGATGAAAATGTAATGGCGGACAAGAGAATTTTTACTTAGTTTTTAGTTGGCAACAATTATACACAATATCTTTTTCAGACATGTTATAAGAATGTAGGCAAATCGAAAGAAGCGATTTAATAATAATTCAATTTATTTACAATAGAATTAATTAATACTCGATGACTATTGAAATCCAATCCTAATCTTTTCCTCACGTGTTTTTTAACAAACATAAAATTAAAAACAGATATAAATTATCCCATGATATGTGTGCGTTATTAATTGGTCGAAACAATCAAGTAAAAATTGATTGTAAATTCGCGCGCTCGCGATATAAAAACATAAATAAGGTTAAAAAATATCTATAATATACAAATAAAAAATATGTATTAGACGCACAATATAAAAAGATCTAAATTGTAATAAATCACAATTAAATATGCTGCGTCACGCTTCTTGGGTGTGATTTGCCGAAAGATTAATTATTGCCATCCAAACCTTCCTTCTTTAGATGTATAGTATTACTATTTTGCTTTTTTTATATCCTATATCACAGTACGAAAAATGCTACATGTTTCCTAACCATCAGCACATGTCACTCGGTATAAATTCGATCACTCACGCATTTGATATTAGAATCCCGATTATAGCAATCATATCTACTCGATGTATATTTTCATACACTTTGAAAATAACTCAAGTGCTTACAAGTAGTATTCTCTCTATCGCATACACATTTACTCTATACACAAATTTGTTGTAAATTTCGAGTATAAATAAAGTGTGATACCTACCACTATCCGTGAAATAGTTATATAGGTAGTCTAATTCATTTTAGGTGGCAACTGAAAAACCGTAATGTTGAAGTCTGTAGTTTCTTACTTCCAAGCATAAGATTTGTCAAACTCAATCGGTTTTGACCCTGGGCTTATCACTTTTTAACATCTCTCTCTGTATATTCTTTGTTCATGGCTCGATCGGCTGATTAAACTGGGCTGCCAAGCGCCTCTTACCCTTAGTTACTGTAATGAACAGTTTCCTGACATTTTACAATGTGAGTAAGCACACATGCAGCAACGTATATAAATCATGTTATAGAATATTAATTATTAAAAAAAAATTTTTCTTTCATCTTTTTTAATGGAGCTACTCACGGAGTTTACTAGAAGTGCTGTGGCTGTCGCTGCTCTCATCATCATCGATAGTATTATCTTCGCTTTCGGAGTTTGCAAGATTGAAATGCGTTCTCGCAGCAGTCTTCTTCTGATTATCTACCGATATCTTCTTCTTGGGTGTTAGGGATAAAGAAGGAAGCGGCAGTTCAGACGGATGTGGCGCAATAACAGACTTGGAATAATAAGGAGAAGTAGGCAGGTACAAAGGATTCGCGGCAGCGGGTAATAGATTTTTCGTTGGCGATAACAAGTCCGACGTACCATCACCGGACAGGAATTGATTCCAGCTCGGTAAAGTAAACGGGGGAACCTGAAGAAATAATCAAAATGACAAAAATTAATATATACTATGTAAAAGAAATGAACGCAATAAAAGAATAAACGCAATTTCTCAAATATAAATATATTAAGAAAAAAAAAATTACCTGTACGTTTGTGGAATGTTCGTCTTGCGAATATGTAAATTTCGTTGGAGACATCCATAGCGACGATTTCCAATGCTCTTCCTTACACATGGTATCCTGCGAAAGAAAAGGCACAGTTATTAATAAACTAATACTTGCGGGTAGAAAAAAAAGATGAATATTAATGTCTATTGTAATAATACCTCGGGCGGGGAATCGGGCTTAGGTGGCGGTGGAGGGAAATCGTATTGCATTATCGGTGTGCGTATTAAACTCCTAAGGAAGCTCTCGCCGCCGCTTTCCGGCCAATTAATCGAGCGTTCTTCCGAACTCGCCAAATTCTTCCAATGCTTGATACGATTCTCCGACCACAAGACTTTATCCTCTTTCGCTTTCCAAGAATTGATGTTTGTCAACTGATCTATCCATTTCTCGTGATTATCCACAATGCCCAAAGTATTCGAGACATTTATGCGATAGGAAGAATCACTTTCGAACGAATCGTTGCTGGAATCCGTATCGTGATAAGATGACATCGGCTTGTATACCGTTGGTAAAAGTATACCGGCCGCAGCTTTAGCAAAGAATAAACGTTCATATTAGCGCGATATCGATATAAAAATATATTAGAGAAATATTAAATATATTATTCAATTGTTACCAGCCAATTTTTTATTTAAATAAATAATCGCTTCCTTCTTCCGTGTTTCCTTTATCGTTACGGTGCAAGGTAATGCTTGTAAAAGTGCAGTTATTGTTGGAAATCCATACTGTGCAGGTTTACAAGGTAAACCTATGATAGTAGAGTATGATACATCAAACTGCGACAAGTTTAATGTACCACCGCAATTCATCATTACGCGATAAAGATCACAAGCGAAGCGATGTAACGGCGTCAGTTCGATGAATTCTTCGCCATTTACCTCTGTGAACTATAAGATGTATTGTTAGAACGCAATGCTCGGGACCGCGGTTCCGAAAGCAATTTTAATCGGGACATTTTAAGCGGCAGTGTGAATAATCATTTTGCCGCTTTGCGAAAGCTTAGACAACAAAAGTGTGTTTGTTGTCCAGATGAATCAAGATAGATCCATGTATTAAACTTATACATACCCGAACAACATTTGCCAGATTTTTTCTAAACTCGTCTAGATAACATTGCTTCAAGTAATATTGAGAGTATTGTTGAACAAATTCTGTGATAGGCATTCTATGTTGAGGTTGATCCATCAGTACGCGTCGGCACTGAAGAGTTGTTTGTTGCAAGTGTGATTTGTCTATTGTGATAATAGCAGGTCCTGTGGCTAAATCTATGATCTGCAATGAGAGAAGAAAATCCAGATGTAGTCGATATAAATCAATTAAAACGCGAGATAGAGATATTGCTGGATCGACATATGATATCGTGAATTACCTGAATGGTATCTCCAAGCTTTTGCATAAGATGCAACATGGAATTGCAGCCGAATAATTCGGGACGTAAAGCATAGCCGAATTGATGTAGAAACGTTTGCGCGATATTCGAGATCATGAGGCCGCCTCTGGTGCGCATTATCAATTTCGATATTTGTTCGGCGAGAACTTTAAGACCCTCTTTCTCAGTCAAAGATATCTGTCTCTCGCCTCCATTAACTTCCTCGATTTTAACTATGTCCGGAATTGATTCGAACAATTCGATCAACTTGGTGAATCCGTAATCCGATACTCGACATTGGTGACCAAAATGATGATGATAGGAAGGTACAAACTTGTTGAACAACATTCTGCATTGAGGTGCATGTTGCAGTAATTCGACAACCTGTGTATAAAATTTAACTTATAGAATTTAATTTAAAGAATTTAACCTAAAAATACTTGGGTTTAAGAGCTTTCTTCGATAATTCGCAAATTACGCACTTCCTTAGCGAACAATCTTGTTCGTTCAATCTCCTCCGCAGTCTGCTCACGTTTGGGAATAGCGATCATTTTATCTCCGCCCTCGATAGATGTTACGACGACCGTGTTCTCGGACACTTCACCGAGAATATCTTCGATATTGCACACGCCGTAATCCACAATATCCCACGGTTTTGCTGCAAAAAGATTTTGTGTAAGATATTATCTGCTTTTAATTATGAATAAATGTGCAAAGAATTGTTTGTATACCTATTACTCTACCATAAACATTTGGAAATTCCGATAGTGCTACTTGTTTGCTCGCTTTCGACTTCAGTACTCGTAACAAATCCGAAGTGAATCGACGTACTTGAGCACGGTGCGATAACGTAACCACGCGCTTATTGCCTTCACCCATTACCTAAGCAAAATATATATACGATATAATATTTGTCGATAATATTTCAAGTTAATATTTCTTATATTTGCGTTAACACTCCTTATATATTACATTATTTAATTTACATACTTGGACTGTGTGTGTAAGTGCCTCTAGCAAATCAATTAGTTTAGTGAACCCATAATCGGCGACTCTACATTGCCGTCCAAAGTGATGGTGGTATGCTGGTATAAATCGATTAAAGGATAATTGGCAGTGTGGAGCGGTTTTCAAAAGATCGACCAATTCACGACTGAAAAGGGCCAACTGATTTGCGAGCGATGGACTCACGCACTTGGTTTCTGAAAGAAAAGCAAAACCTAATGACTTGTGTATAATAAAAGACTTTTGATAAAAGCACACCTTAGATTTTTAATTAAAGCTTATAGAAGAGATTTACCATCATTACTTTCATGATCCTTTTTTCCTATCCACACAAGATATTTTACGCTGCCGATATCCTGTCTTAACTCAACACATGATAAACACGATACCAAATGTTCCAAAGGTACGCCATTTTCTACAATTTCCAACTTTTCCTTGAATTCAGCCTCGTAACAATTTGGCAGACTGAAATTTTTTAATAGATTGTAAGATTCCTATCTTAAATTAATATCAACATAACCAAATAAGCTTATGATGTGGTTTTTATAATCAAGAAATTGCAGAAAGTCGCACAAACTTTCATCATTATTATTTGATAATTATTCATTTGTAAACTATACAAAGATTCATTAATGCAATAAATGAATATAGAAAATATATACCTTGGTAAAGGTAGTATGCCATTGTGCGACGCTAGTAATTCTTGCATACGAGACTCGAGAACTTTCAAAGAGATCTTTACGTTAGGTAAGGATGCCATTTCTTGTTCCGCCCAGCCTTTATCGGACACCGGTTTTGCAATATGGATTGTACAATACGGCAACTTGACTTGTCCATCCTACAAGCATTATTCGAAGTCTTTTATGTCTAAAGTACATATAATCTCTTCTACCACATGAAAGAACAATATATTAATTCAGCATAACAATACGCTTCACAGTGTGATCAAAGCTTCTCGACAGTGAGGGAAACTGGGGGAAGCTCTACCATCACCGAAGAAGCTCAGACTCGGCTTTCATCCATCATATTTTGTATATGTTGTAAATAATATTTGTATGATATATAGTATTATTGCATATACCTGTACTGTATTGCATGGTGATGGCGTATTTCTATGATCCGGATTGAGCGAGACCATTCTGCCGCTCGGATCTTCAGTAATTACGCAGACGTCTCTCATTTTATATAATTCAGAGACGCTTACAGAAATCATAAACCGGCTCTCGTACATTTCGCGGAACTTGAATAGCGGGAGTTTGTGTCCCGGGACCTCTTGCAGAAGCAGTACGATTTGCGCTCGGATAAGTTGGGGATTTGGTCCACCGATGTGAGCATAAGATATCAAGATGCGTTTATAGCCTATTTTACGGCGATGTAATTGTGAAATTGCATATTGTGCATCCGGTAGCGAAGGTACTTTGACGCTGGCGGCAAAATTACCGTCCGATTGTATAAATACAGAAACATGACAGCTCTGAAAAAAAAGAGAAAGAAAACCTCTTTATAACACATTGGCCTGTATTCTCAGCTCACATTTATCGCTAAATGTGCCTCTAAATGTGGCTTATAAGCCTTCTGATTGGCTACAAGCCACTTTTAGAGACACATTTACCGATAAATGTGAGCTAAGAATATGGGCCATAATGTATATGTGTGTGTGTATGTGTGTATATAATATAAAATACGATATATATAATCACGACTTTGTCTAATAAATTAAATAAACCTGCCACTTACTGAGACATGTTCCATGAAAATAGACGAAAGAATCTTCTTCATATCCTTTATATCAATGCTTTGATCTAAATTTGTCACTTGCAATTCGATAGGTGTATTAGTGCCATTATTACCGCTAGATCCATTGCGGTTACTTATAGGATTACAAAATTTCTAAAAAAAAAAAAAGAGGACGGGAATTAAAACATAATTTACATTGACAAAAAAGAGAAAGAGAGAAGGAGGAAGGGAAGAAGGAAGAGAGAAACGCATAAAAATTATAAATTACTTTAAACTGAGAAAATTAACTTTTAATTTTTAATTAAAAAAGAAATACCTCTACTTCTTCATTTTCTGCATCACTCAGATGCGAAGAACGCGAGGTTTGGTTGTGTTGTCCTGTTCCTTGTAATAAGTTATTTTCATAAGGCGATGGCGTTTTGTTGTTTCGTGTAGAAATTTGCTGTTAATTTTAAAATGAAAAACAATTACCTCTTTTTGTTCCTCTAAATATATTGCATTAAACAATAAAAAAAAGAAAAAATTGTGCTTATACCTGACCATGCCATGTATTTTTTTCTCTAGTCGGTGCATCGTATAGAGGAGATGGACTGCGCCGTTTAAAAGAGTTGGATTGCCCTATTGTTGTACAATAATATATAATATTAATTATCGTGAGATGCAATTGAAATAAATAATTCAAACTGTTACCATTATAATTGAGTGGAACAGCTAATGAATTATAAGACTGTCGACCTCCAACCCATTCGGAAGCATAAGCAAAGGAACCGTGTGTGCCTCTGATGCGCCTAAGGCCTTCGGGAGTACGAGAGGTTACACCAATAGCAACATTATTGTCCCGAACCTGCGAGACATGAGCTCGTTTTCCTAATATCTTCGACTTCTCTACCTGTAAATTATTATTTAGTATATTATACAAGTGAACATTATAGTAAACAATGACATAAGCTAATAATGACAAACAGGGATAAAATTGCACATACAGAGAAAATATAGATAATGAATAAATTTGAAAATATTCATCTATATGAAACTAACTTTATATTGTTCTTCCCATATATGGCTGTACTGATGCGGTCCTGCAATCGGCCAAATTAATGGTGACTGCACTCTAGCGAGTTCATTATATGTCCTATTAAAAGTCACGTCGTTATTCGCAAACGACCTCCCAAAAAATATCGGAGGTTGTTGCACCATCCTGTAAAACATAGGATAAAGATATTAAAATCACACATTTTTATTATACTCTTGCAATTTATAAAATTTGTTTAGTAGTTTATCAGATAAGATCAAAGTTCAAAACTCATAGCCCGAATCAGCAAGGATAACAATCTACTCGCGACTCTAGAGCTCTTTCTCGGATTATCCATCATTTAAACAAAAAAAAAAAAAAGAAGAAAACGATATTCTGTTTATTTATCAGATAAATATATTTAGATTAGGTAAATTTAACAGATTTACCCTGATAGCGGGGCATTGATGGGCGCGCAATGGGGATTAAAAGCAGGATAAGCACCAACTACAGGTGAAGATGTTTGATAATTTGGGAATTGGAGGGTTCTTGTCCCTAATACAGAGGCACTCGCAGCATACATTTGCTTAGAGCTGCTTTGCTTAGAACTGGTAACAATTTCTGAATCACTGACTGCCCGGCTTCGTGTTATAATATTTCCTGAAAAAAATATTATCAACTATAATAAGCTTAGCGAGTACCGTGTATACGTCACATTATATTTGGAGGTAGAATTTCACCAACAAACATACCTAGATTTTTGCCAATTGTATTTCCTTTTTCCTTACCGAGATATTTTACAAGTATTTTTGATCCAAGAACATATTCTCCTTCCATACGCTTCTGAGCTCTACCACAAATAAAAAAAATAAATAAATAAAAATAAAAAACAGAAAAGAGAAATCACATTGTTATTGTATAGTTAGGTGAACAGAAGTGATTCCTTCTTATAAATGACCTTGCAGGCACGAGAATATATAAATATCTATACGTGAGTTAATTTCAATAAATAGCAAACAATATTAATTATTAAATTATTTGCCATTTAAAATTTTATTTCAACAAGAAACATATACTGGGTATAAGATACATATTTTTCGATATCAAACACATGGCGCAAATTTTTCTAACAACAACAAAGGATACTATAACTTACCCCAAACAGAAATAAAATCATCAGTCAACATTGTAATATAACATTTAAATAAAACAATAAATACCAATAATATGTATATTATTCTGTACAAAAATAAACTTTTTATAATAAATTATCTGATATATGTATGTGTGTGTATATGTACTAATGGTATAAGACAACTTATTATACAATGTTCTTTGACTTTCCACTATGTTCGTACTTTACTGTCTGTTATTTCAAACCTTCCTTATTTATCTTTTCATCCCTACTACATCCGTATGTAATAAGGAGACATATGATTGTTTTTTTTTCTTTTTCTTATATATATATATATATATATATATATATATATATATATATATATACACACAAATCTTCTCCTTCTTCTATGTGGATTTCCGTCCTGACAGGACGCAATACCACTGCTTAAGTATACATACAAATCCGATGTAATAGAGAATGTGAAAGGCTGATATACATGACATTGAGGCGGGTTATTCGAATAAGTTTGTGTACAAATGGGCTAATCAACAAACGACAAAAAGGTAATATAAATTTCGATAACTTCAACTTTTTGATTGCTGTCTAGAGGTTTTTAAGATTACAGTTCATTCTAAGCTAATTCTGTATATATTTTAACTTATTAAACTTAATAAAATTTGGTATATTTGGATAATATTTGGTATGGCTATTTTACACTAAATATATAAAATAAAAATAGTACAACTTCAAAAAATTAGGTAGTTAGAAAAAGAAATCAAACCTTATGTGTGTGTGTGTATATGTATGTATTCTGTGGCAATCAGAAAGTTAATAAGATATATACCTGTCTGCAGAACTGTGCGATGTAAAGCGTACAATGGCAGTATTTGATTGGACATCTATCACACGACCGCCGCAATTTTCAGATAATTGCTTAAGACGACGCTTAATGACATTAACATCCTTTTCATCAGGAAGATTACTAACTAAAAGGTCATAGGATTCATTACCCTGAAAATGTTAAATTCATGGGTAACTTCATAGGCAAGGCGGAAAAATATATATATATATGCACAGAGGATTATGCATGCTTGTAAATTTTAACAAAATTTGCACATGTATGATGGGAGTAATTAATTGGCGTTTTTACAGAATTACTGATGTATGTCGTTAAATCATTGGTTACACGTTTTGGTTAACGATAAAAAAATAATGATAAAAAAAATATTTGAAATTATATACATTTACTGGTGATTTCGCAAAGTTAGAGCAATTAATGGCAGTTTTTATATATATAAATACATTTATATATACATATGTGTGTGTATACATATATATATGTGTGTGTGTGTGTGTGTATACATATATGGTACACACACACACACACACACACACACACACATTTTATAGAATTATTATTTTCCCTGTACACACTGTGCATTATTACAAATGAATCTAAATCATACATGTACTAGGATATATAAAAAATGTTGTACACATACATATACAAGACAAAGTACATTTGAATATAAGCAAAAATATACTATGCGTGTGTGTAAATACACTCTAAATATTATTTATTAAATAAATGCATGTGTAAAGTATACCATAATTTAAGACAGCTTCAAATAAAAATAATTCTTTTTTCAATATTATTATCTTCACATACCAGTCTTCATACCTTTGCTGGAGTTCTGGATGGAAGTGACTCTGTGAGCTCCATAAAATCATAATGTTCATTAGCGCATAATATTAATGCTTCTGAAGTATTTTTTTTATGTAACAATATTACATAAATTTTTTTCCTATGACGTAAATCACTGAGATCAGCGGCAAAATTAATATCGCCAGATATTAAGATTATAGCTGCTGGGCTGCCATGAATATCGGCAAACCTTCTGATGGACTGTTTAAGTTTCTCATCTGCAGCATTCTTACAAGTGGCAGCTACATGTATTAAATTAACCTAGTAAATATATAAGAAAAATAAATAAATTAGATAATAAATTAATTGCAAATTGCAATGACAATATCATGTTACATAGCTATTTTACCTGAGCATCATTCAATTCTTGTACAATTTGGTTATTCTCTTTCTGAACGTCACAAACTACAATAAATTCTGCTTCTCTATAGACATTAAAAAATTTGTCTCTAATTAATTGCGTAACTGCTATGGCGGATCTGCCTTTAGGAACCTGCAATATTGCAAAGTATCATGACAAAATATCACTTTATTTTTATAAATCTTTTAAATAAGAGAAAAGATTAGCAAACTAACTTGACAGTTCTCGATGTCCCAAAATACACCAATGGGTGGAAGATGAATTGGCAGAGTTGGTATAGTAACTGGACTATCATGATGTAGAAGAGAACACTCGTGTCTACAATGGCTGAATAATGAAGAAGCGGATGCTTTGAATCCTACTTTGGAACTACTATTATTTTTTAGTCTACCGTCACACAACGATTGACTTGTGGGAACTTGAGACAAGACCTTTTGTGCAGATAACAGTTGCAGCAGCTTCTCATTAAGACCTTCAATTTCATCATTATCATCCGTACAAGAAGTACGGTAATCCAAATATTTCTTTCCTGCCATGTGTTTCACAAATTATCTAATAAAATTCCAATATACAGACTGAAATTAAATAAGAAATTTCCAAATTATAAAAATATTTTAGCATAATAGATAAATCGCCTTCGGTAAGATTATGAATAATTTATATACAGAGAACAATTATAGATTTTCTTCATAAAAGATTTGCAGCAGCAAAGAGTCGAAAAGCTAAAGGAGATGGATATCAAACGCATTACAAAGATATATCTCTCCAAGACATTTCGCGCGTTTTGATAAGTTGGTTAATTCGAGTTCAAATTTAGCCTACAAATACATGAAATCACCAAGCTTGATTTAGCAGAGTATAATTAGCGGTATGAGAATGTTTGAGAACGTTTACCTGAGAAATTCAGCCATCGTTTTATCGTGACTTTCTATGCAACATGCAGCGTCGGACAAAAATGCAACAACCGGCAAATACATGAAATATCGAATACATGAAATATCGAATATATAAAACATCGCGGAAGAACATCATAGGCGCATACATAGTTTGCAAAAATCCATGACCGAACCTGTACATACACGAGAAATCAAACGCTAATTCAACGCGAGTCCGCAAAACGTGTTTCTGTAATTTTCAATATTTCTTTTCAATCTCCTGGGTTTCTCTTTCTCTTTTCAGTCTTTCCCTTTTCAACCTTTCTCTTTCTCTCTCCCTCTTCATTTCTGCGCAATATGAAAATATATTCTTAAGTTACATTTACAATGCACAATCAATAAAGGTCCATCCTAAAATAGGTTTGCAGAATTCGCATGAAAAAACGAATCAAATGTCTTCTTTATCGAATAGAGAATTTCTACCGCGTCGCGATTGGACGAAGAACTCTCTGATTGGTCAATCGTGCTGGGTACCCTAGATATCGGATGATGTGATTGGTTGTGTCCACATGAACTTTAATATATGCATTTCATGAACACTTTAGGATGCGTTGAGAAATTCTACTCGTAGGGTAAAGTAGCGTTTAATTGACCAATCAGGACAAAAGGAGCAAAGATTTCTGTGTCTCTTTTCCAACGAAGTACCTTTCCTTTCCTTTCTTTTTCACCATCAAAGCATTATAAATGTACTCGTTTAAAATGGCGGTACGCGATAAATGTTTCACGAGAGGAAAAGAAAAAGAGGAATGTTTTTTTTTATAAATTAACATGTTGAAATTCGAAGAAGTTATCAACAGTTAAACATTTACAAGTGTATTCTGCTATTTACATATATAAATTTGTGTCATGTATTTTAAGTAACATGCTCTTATATTGCATACTGTTAGTTTTTAAGAATAAAAACTGTCATGGTCTTGACGCAGTTTAAGACAGTGCGCGCGACGTTCTATAAATGCGGCCATTCTAGTGGACAGTATGGTAGCGCCAGTCGATATCTGATAAAAGAAAGAACGAACAAACATCAATTAAAAATTATTTTTTATTACAAAATAATTCGGCAGATCTTTGAAAGATTGTTCGTGAATTATTTAGTTGGAGTGAATATATCGAAAAGTTTCAAGCACAAGTTTATTACCTTCAACCACGGCGAACCAAGACAAAACTCTGCATTCGCTCGATCCTCGCCACGCAAACGCAATAATCTTCCGAGGAGCTCTTTCGCGTCGCTGGATATCGTCTCGAAATATTCGTCGGGAAAACAGAAATCGCACTTGAGTATGTTGGCGGTGGTCTCCTCCACAGAATCGTCCAGAAAAGGTGACAAACCACTACGACATTTTCATACAACATATGGCGATATAATAATAATAAAAAAAAATATAAAATATATTCGAGTAATTGTTTAGAGTACCTTAGCAGAACGTAAATAAAAACTCCGACGGCCCACATATCGGTGTAAGGTCCGGTCGGTCTACCTAGCACCGATTCAGGCGCGGCGAACTCCAGATCAGCGGGAGGCGGTACAACCTCGTCGATCGGAGTCCTCACCGCTTCTCCCAGATCTATCACCTTCACCTGATCCGTCTCCTGATCGACGAGAACATTTTCCGGTTTCACGTCCAAATGCATCCGGCTGCGACAGTGTAGCCAGCGCAACGCGGACAACAGCTGACCAGTGTATCGCGTCGCTGTCGCTTCGGTGTATTCAGTTTTCTCGCTCAGATATGCAAATAACGTCGGGCCCTTAACTCTGCGAAGAAAAGGAAGAGAAGCGCTATTTAGAACGCTATTTAGAACGGCGCATTTATTGAGAGAGACGTCTCGCGCGAATAAAACTTACAGTTCCAGAACGATGGTGTCTATGCCGGGTCGTGGCGCGTTCTCAAACAGGGCGAACGCTCTGATGATGTTAGCGTGATGAGTGGAGGCTAGCACATCATATTCCGCCCGCGTTAGCAATCTCGATTGTTTGTGTCGCGGAATCTGCTTGAGAGCCACCTCTTGACCGGTGCCCTTGTCTCTGGCGCGACGAACTATGCCGAATCTACCGTTACCCAGCTCGTCCAGCTCCAAGTATCTACCGACGAATTGCTTGGATTCCCATTCCGCCCCGTTGTCTGCGTCTAATCTTGATAACGTCACCACGATCGACGGCGAGGTTGTTCTCCCGTCGTCGCCCATCACACGAAAGCTGTACGAAGCGTCCGGCGACACGTCCAGCACAGCGGGCGGCTCATTAACCTGCTTCAACACCGGCACCCATCGTTGCAACGGTAAAGTTCGACATTCTATGCTACACGACGCGCTACCGATCTCTTGCTTGTCCCAATCGACTTCCACTTTCGAGAATCCTAAAGCGCGTGCCAAAGTGCTGCTCTTTCCGCCTGAGAGAAAACATGAAATTGTTTAATAACATACTATGACTACATGCATGATACGTGCTATATATTCGCTCAACTATTATGACAGACCTGTGACAGACAGAGAGATTCGCGCGGAGCAGGAGCCCGTTTCGCATTTGATGTGACAGTGATATACGCCAGAGTCCGAAGCCCGGCAACCGGTGATTTGCAAGTACACGAAGCCCATGCTCTGCTGAAACTGGTACCGATCGCTTTCTCTTATACACTGATCCTCGCCTTCCTTCCTCCAGGTGACGGTCGCGTGATTGTTGCGGTCCGCGTTGTGCGTCTCGACGGAGAGTCTAACGACTTCTCCGGCGGTCGCGCGAATTGACATTGGGCTGCTCAGGATAGTCGGCGTCTTCTCCTCAGGCGTCGTCGTCGACTCATCGGCAGCGTGATCGCTTTTCGTAAGATCGACCATCTTTCGCGGTCGAAATGACCACGCTCGACTGATTGCAGAGTTCGAAATAAGACTCGCCGGAATCCACAGTTCATTCTTGGTATTAATTGGCGACACCACTAGACCCGGACCATCGAGATGGGAGACGATCAACTCGTCCCCGGCATGTAATTTTCCCCAATCTGCAGCTAATCTTACGCAAGCACCTGGAACGACCTAAAGGAGTCCTCCTGTTATACATATTTGACACGTGCTTCTTTAAACGTATGTTTTCTCTTTTTTTCATGCAACTTGCGTCGCGTCTGTCCTGCAATTTTGTATTCACCCAGAGAATGTGCGACAGAAAGACCCAGGAAGAAGTTCCAGCACTGTGTAATGCATCGACAGTAGCGGCAATAATAGTAGCGGTCGTACATGTCCCGGTAGAGGAAGAAATAACGGCGGTAGCAATGACATCATTTGGTTTTGACAGATGGTCGGTGGTAATGTAGCACAGCAGAGCAATAGCAGTTACAGAGGCGGTATATTGATTGCGACGATTCGGCGGAGTGCTAGTGATAATGCTTGTATAGCGACGACGATCGTAAAACCAATAGTATTATTATATGTATAGTGAGTAAGAAGATGTGTTAGTTGGAAAAGCGGTAACACAAAGCTTGTAGAATGAAAAGTTTACAGTAAAACAAGAGCTTCTTTTCATTTTTCCTAGTGGTTACTCCTCCTAGAGATATGTATGTATTTGCTTTACGCGCGACGTATAAGATCCATCTTATTACACCAGGAGATACGTAACGGCATATGGCATTTCGTGAACATTACGATCGTTTATAGTCTCGATAGAGTTTTTTTAATAAAATATGACTTATCGTCGCACCGACAGAAGGTAATGCAATAGATAGCAGTAGATAGCAACAGGCATCAAGAGGAAGAAGAGGAAGGAGAGCCCCTTTGCTGCAATCATCAAGAATTCTAAATTGATACAGGTGATAATGTATATGTATAAGCTCCAAGTGGCAAAGATCACAATCAGGATTGGCTCACCGGAATGGAGTTGTTGCGACCCGGCGAGCGTGTGCGTAAAGTATTCTTAAATCCTTCCAGGAAGTTTAGCCTACTCTTTGTCGGGCTGGGTGTACGTGGTTGCGCGTGATCCAATCCTCCGGTATAAGAGCGCTGCAACGTTGGCTGTTGATTCGTCCTTACTTGATCGTTACTCTTGTTTCGGTTCGTCGACTGTCCGGGGACTATCAGCGTCGGAGGAACCGATACGGTTGCTCGAATCACAGGTTCTGACGTGGTGGTGGTGGTGGCACGACTACACGCCAGCAAATCATAAATGAAATCCAAGACACAGTACTACGCGTCGAGACTCGCGCACTTTGATACTCGCCAATTAAATGGTAAAATAATTACGCGTATTTTTTTCGTCTTGTCAAATCAAATGAATTGTGATATTAAAATTTTACAGCGATCGGAAGGAACGAGTCTCGGCATAAGCCAGGATACGATGTCGCCAGCAACTTGAATCTTTCGTACGTGTCGAAGAATAGATGAAGGTGGGTGCTTAATAGCGACAGGGTGGGTGGTGGGTGAGTGGTTGATCGTGATCGCGGCAGATACACATACTTGGATTTGCGCTTCTCGCAGTACTGTGTTCTTGATAAAATTATAAAGAAAAGAAGCTCCGATTAGTCGGGTGGGCGTGTATATTAGATAGTAGGATAAGGGTTACGTCACACAATCACTCTGTCTCTCAATCATTAATTTACAATTTTTATTCTAGACAAAATTCTTATGATTCGCGGGTCAATTATATAGCTTTGCTTTCGACTACCCTCCAATCTCGTATCGCGCATAATTAATATATACACAGCATACTGTTCACGCCATAGTTTGTTCACAGACTCGCGAGCGCGCGCTTGCTTTTGTAAACGTTATTAAAATTATTATAAATATATTGCGTATCTTCATATATTATTACGACATTATTAATATATCGCACTCGCAGCACGTTTTTTTTTCTGTTTCATATCGTTACAAGTCGCATGTGTGTAGATGTAAATGTGTATACGTAAACAACAAAATACGCCCCCATTTGTGTGCGTGCATACAATATACGCGTAAAATGCATGCGCATTGGAACGGATCTCGGCACACATTTTATAGGCTCTTGATAGACTCGGATAGTCAAGTCTAGAGGAGTAGTACACGTTAAGGAACAGGTGAGTAGATTTTGATCCATTAAACGATAAAAAGAGTTTGTCAACTCTCGCATACTCGCGGCGATCTAAAACACTAAAGTATATATATATATATACTTCCGCGTGTGTATATATATATATCTGATACAGAACGATAGTCGAATTCTACAATCGTTTCGAGACGTCATCGAATATGAAAAGATATATATTATATTTATATATTTGTATATTCCAAAAGTATTGCATTGCTTTTTTTGATGACCGTCTTCAACAAAAATTTAAAAGCAAAATATATCATCTACAATTTTCGATAGAACTATCTAGTCGTTTAGTACACGGAGAATTTAATTTTGTCGCTGCTCATTCGTATTTTGCTAAGGAGAAATTATTTCCATCCGGCAATATGTCATTAAAAAATAATGCAGCACTTTTGTGTAACACCCTGCATATACTCCTCTGTATATGTCTGTCTGTCTTTGTGTGTGTGTATAAACCGTATTTTTATTTCTTATTAGTCGATAGAAGAGTAAAAGTTTTTTACAGTATCGTATAGACGTTCTTATAAGCTTCCGCATGGAAATATATAGTTAGAATACTGAATCGTTATACTACAAAAGCAAGATATCATCACCAGATACGTAAAGGTAATCCACAGAAAAGGAATGTGAGAAAAATGACTGGATACGTGCACACTTTTTAGCATGTGGTATTAATAATAATCTACAGGCACTAAAATATATTCAGATACGTTAAAAAGTAGTTGTTTAATTTTCGACAAATGGGTGAGAAATTGGTGCCAAAGGGCGCAGAGGGAAGCAGGCGATGAGACGTTTATAGGAAACGACTGACGATTATCTAGCTCTTATGGCCATTTTGTATGTGTGTGTGTGTGTGTGTGTGTGTGTGTGTGTCTCTTTTCATATAAAATATACAAAAATATGTCGGAACGAATATTCACAGATTGAATATTAAAAGAGAGTGTGTAAGTTCAATGTGTCAAGTTTAGAAACGCTTACAGTGGATCTTTGGTAAGTTCCTTCTGGTAGGCAATCGGTGACTGTATCGCCTTGAGGAAGTCGCGCTGAGTTTGCAGGATGGCAGTGATCGTGTCTACCCATTCCTGCCTGCGCGGTCCGCTTTCTTCCGATACGCTACAAGAGAATCCTAGCCCGGGCTTTCGAGGATCCGTCGACCGGATAACAAATTTCTCCGGATCGTCATTCGAATCTTCGAGACTCATTTTGTTCACCTATAGTACAGCGTTTGTTAATTCGATAATGTTTTACATTAAAGGCGATAACAATATTTCCATACGACATAAAATGACCAGAAACACAAGAGAAATAAAGAAATTAGTTAGTTATTTTACCTGAATGTGTGCTTTGTATATGTAGGCAGGATTGGTAAATTGCGTCTTCTTGCCGACAGCTTCGCTAAAGATAATATTTTGTTCAAAAAGAAAGACTTGCCATTCCCTTTCTCTCGTCGATACGTTTGATATCTCTGATACTAGAAGCGGCCCGTGCAGTAAGAGCTTTCCTTGCGCCGTTATTTTTCCCTAGAAGAAAGTTAAGAAACGTAGAGCAAATATTCTTTTGCCGTGTAAAACTAACAAGAGTGAGGAAAAAAAACGAGCGATACTCACGTCGAAACCTTGTAATCTCCCAACGTCCATCATATCGTTTGCAGCTTTAGGAATAATTCGCATGACATGAGCCGCCGCTCTGAGGCCTTCGATTTCCGATAACCTTTGGGTTCGTTCAGTGAGGCGCAATGCCTCCCGTAGAAGAAGTTGATATTTTGTAATCCTTTGTACGGGCTTGATCAGCAAGTCGCAGAGTTGCAAACGATGCCCAAGTTTTTGCCTAAGTTCCTATAACACATGTGGTTTAAATACATACAAGTTCCACAATTTTATGCCATTTAGTCACTTGATTTTATTTTACCTCAAAGTATGTATCTATATATTCGGATACAATGTATTCCGAAACGGGTTTATTTTGACAATAAACCACGTACATGTGTAACTTGCGTTCGTAACGTTTAAAGAGAGGTCCGAGCTCTTCAGGACGTTCCAAGCAACGTTCCAAAGCTTTAAGGAAAAAACTGAAAACAGGGAATGTCGATGTAAACATGTGTGTGTGTGTGTGTGTGTGTGTGTGTGCGTGTGTGCGTGCGTGTGCGCGCGCGCGTGCTGCATGCGAGTGCATGCGAATCCGATGATTATTGGATAAAAATTTAAATAGGCGACTCACTCTCTATGCCACTCGTAGATAGCTTCTAGGTTACCGAAAACCATCTTATCCTTCCCACCGCGCAAATCTTCTGGCAAAGAAATCTCGCAATCGGGATTTCGCATTAGTGCCATATAACCTTCGACTATATGCTTCAAGTCATTGACGTAGTCTCTCTCAGTCTCTACCAGTTCGCGAATAACAAATTGCCGCCTGGCGATTGCGGTACTCTCCGGATCTGATTCTTCGACGGCGATTGGATTAATGGTCGCGTTACAATATTCTTCCTCGTTGCTCAACGATTTCCCGTTAGGGGTTCGCATGAGACTGTGCCTTTCCTGATTTTCTGTATGTTGCTCCTGTTAATGATACGCGTAGTACTCGGTGCAATGCATAGATCTGTATCTGTCTGAGCGGACTTACCATTCTCTCCTTTACAATCTGCTCAATCTCCGACAGATCAGCCGTCGTGGCGCCGCCATCGAGAATTTTCGTCGCATGTTCAGCAGACTGTTGAAATAAAGCGACAAAAATGTATGTTTATAATAAAACTTGAAGACGAGAAGAGAGGAACAATTAAAGACAAGGAAAGCGAGAGAAAACAAAAGGCTTTAAAAATATTCAAACGCTTACTCGTTTCCCAGGCAATTCGCTCGGTATCGTGGATCCTGACGGACCATTCGCGGTTGTCACAAGTATCGGTTCGGTTATAGGCTTCATCGGAGGAGGAAGTTCCAAATCGTCATCGGCATCCTCGCCACCGTTTTGCTCTTGCGAACTTGTCACCGCCGTCATATCGTCGCTTTCGCATGTAACGTCCACATCAACGTCGACCTCATGCTGCTCCTCACCCTCTTCCTCCTTATTAATGCCTTCCTCACCCTCTTGGGCATCGAACGTCGTTTTGCCAGGCCGATTATGCTCGATGCCGCTTGGTAATTTAAAGCGTTTATCCGAGCTGCTTTTCTTCAAAGACGGTCCAATCAAAGGAGACGATGACGTCGACACAGTATTGGTTTTTTCCACTTTACCTTGGCTAAGTTTGCGTAAAGGCGGCGGGAGCCACTTCCGTCTATAAACAGAAATGTGTCCGCCACGGTACATGATTATCGTTGCACGTATGACATTTCAAGATAAGAGAGAGGCAGATTTAGACGAGGCAGTTTTTATTCAATGCTTACCCGCTAAAACCTCGTCTCTTGTTGCCAGGTGAATTTGTACTAGTCGTTGACCCGCTACCGTCGCTTCCGGTGGTTTCTGTTAATCAATTCAAAGCAGTATTATTTTCTACTCTAAAATCACGCTCCAACTTATTATACGTTTATCGGAATTGATAAGACGCGAGTCATTGCGCGGACCTCGCGCCAATTTGCGGTTCACCGCGACTTCCTTGCAGATACACGGAATCCACGAGTGAATTTTATATTTCTCCGTGTGCCACGATATACGCTCGAGTTGTTTCGCAATATATGTTGTGGCACAGGAAGAAGTAAAAAGGACGTGAAGACAACGCGAGCTTGAAATCCTAGACCGTAAGCTACTTTGTGGATCACCATTCACCTGCGTCCTCCGATAACATCGGCGACAGGACCGCGGATGACAACGAAGTCGTCAACAAAGCTGTCTGCTGCGTGGCCGGCGCGACGCTGGCTGCGGTGCTCGACGGCAATGTATTGGCTGTAGTCGACGACGATGTGACGGCAGTTTGCTGTTGCTGCTGCTGTGGTTGGACGATTGCCTGATTGATTTGCTGCTGTTGATAGTACGACGGATGATGATGCGATTGTTGTTGTTGTTGCTGATGATGATACTGATGCGACTGTTGCTGCTGCTGCGTGGACGCTTTTCTGGACGGCGAAGTTTTGCAGGAGGCGGTCGGTGGCTGTTTCAGAGCGCTGGTGGGTACCAGACCCTCAACGGGAGGTTCGGCTTGTCCAGGGGTGAGCGGTAAACGTACCAGAGTCCATTCACCGGTATTGGGAACCCCACCGGGAGTGTTACTAGCGGTACTGCCGTTCTCCAGCACCTCGACCTGCTGCCCTTTCGTCACGCTGAGTTCTCTCGAGCCCGGCGCCGCCATATGATCGGCGACCACCCACGTCATTTCGACTACTCCGGTCTGAAAAATACGCATTAAAGATCTCCCGAGATAGATTCCGTCCCATTGCGGAAATGGCAAATCACGCTCGATATACATATATTAGATAGATCGGGGGGGGGGGGGGCGAATATAGAAACGGATAATTAGTCAAGTGTGATGCGTCTATAAGTGCGCGCGTGCGTGAAAGTAACGGCGGAAGAGCGAAGGTGGAGGAGGTAACCAGCGGGCGGAGTAGCGAGTAAAGAGAGGGTGGTGGGATATACCGAAAGCAGAGGGAAGCAAAACGAATAGGAAGAGAAGAGCTGCCCTCTCGTGCTTACGCAAGCGTAGACCGGGTCGATACGATCGTCCTCCTCCTCTCTGTCGGTCTCTCGGAGAACCACTCTCGCTGCGAGGAAGGACTGATTGTCTTTGAATTTGCGGATCGACGGAGCGAGATCCGCGATTACTGATGCCCGAATGATTCTGTTCGTCAGCAGATCAGTGTCACCGAATGTCACGCGCGCACCCTCTTCTACGTCGCTTTTAAATCGCACGCACAATTCCGGCGTTTTGAAAATAGCTTACGGCCACGACACGACGGTCCTTTGACGTTACTATAAATACCGTGCGTGTGCGTGTATATTGTATTTGCGAATGTGTACGTTTACCGTGTTCAACCACCAACAACGTGGCGGTGTGTCTCTCATCGCCGCGAAAGACGCGCAATTGTTTGCCGGACGTGGCCGCGAATGGTCCCGTCCGATGCTTCGCCCGCTTTTTCGTACATTCCGCGATCCAAAATAGAATTTTCCACGTGCCAAATTCCCTCACAGTATCGTCAGCTTGCACCGCGTCGCGCCACACCGCGCAAATGACTAAACTGAAGAAAGAGAAGAAATGGAAAAAAAAATGATAAAGAAACGCGAAAGAGATTATCAGATTACGTTATCGCTTCGAGATATATATTTATTCTGGCCCTTTTGCGAATTTCCAGATAAATCGCGTTAATTCGAATTAACCATTTCGAGCCCGTATATTTTTATTTCTATAATCTTTGCTCCAAAAAGATACATGTAATTTATTGTGTTATATATCGATTAATCTATTGTAACAATCTCTCCCCTACAACAGAATTTCAATTTTGATAATTTTTCCAATCTTCAAAAAAAAAAAGAAAAAAAAAAGAAAAAAAAAAGATATTTGACAAGTAAACAAAAAAAAAAAAAAAAAAGATTTGATCTTATGACTTGCAAAAAAGAAGATCACCCGAGAAGAGATGATTAGTCTTATATAGGTAGGAGGACAGGTATCGCAAGGATATGATAGTACCTGGGTTAGGGAAGGTTGACGGCGCAGAAGTCGAGCCTGGAACGAGCTTGGCGTATCGATGGTATGTTGCCTGGAGAGGGTCGCGTGCGGCGGTGTCGTCGAGCCCTGACGGAACCACGGCAGGGAGATTTTTCTGCGCGCCTTCTGGGCAATCGTCGCCGGTTTTCCAGCCGGTGACGTCATGACGTCAATTCGCCGGATCGGTACGGTTTTCACACGACGCGCGAACGCAATCGTAGTATAGAGGAGGAGAGAAACGATGTGTCTGACAGGGCGTTATTACGCGCGGAGCACATTTTTCTACGTACGACGACGCTCAGTATATTTGCCATCGCCAACGATTTATTCTCGCGGTTTCTTGTTGTTTCTTTTTCTTCTTCTCCCTCGTCAAGAAGGTCAGAGCATTACCAATTCGCTCATCGACGTCTCGCGATCAGTCGCGTAGATCCTTCGAGCGGATCCATGCGACCCGGGAGTCGCGCCCGTACTGATCGTCGGCCTCCCGAACGTACGGAGTGACGAGAGATTATAACTAACCCAACCCAACTTGCGCGCCCCACCCAACCCTGCGCAAGTAGTGGCCTTCCCCCGTGTCGTATCATCATCCCTGTTGCAGGAAGGGAGAGGAATCCGTAAGAAATTAGACAGATCACATAGCGAGAGTTCGAGCGAGGTGGTTCGGGAAGAGCTGGATCGTTCCGACAACCGAGAGAGTTCAATTTTTTTTATAAACTCTGCTCCAAAGGAAGGATACATTTACACGATCTGGATTCTGGAGAAGAATGTAAAGGTTGTAAAAATAATAGATAAAAAAAAAAGATTGTGCTCTTCATACAGAATATACTTCGGAATTTCATCTTATTTGCAGATTACTTAGTCAATATGAATTCGGTTTTTCTTTTCAAAAATGAAAGACGCATCAACAGTTGATTAATCTTAGGTATTTAGATAGGAGAGGTCTAGAGAATTTACTTTGGATATACTTAAGACAACTAAACATCTTTACATTATAGGATATTACTATCAAGGACAAAGAAGAGTTTAATTGTGAATCAGTTTAATTGTGATAGTTGTGTTTGTAAAACGTTCGAAGTATTTTGATATGTATGTATATATCTATCAAAATTAGGAAAAATCCCTTCATTTAAGAAAATTGTGAATTGCTTTTATGCGATATTTTCTCATTGAATAAAAAAATAATGTAAAAAAAAAGAAAAAAGATCTGCTCCTATCTAATATTTTATTGCAATTTCTTCTCAACTCTGATATAATTAACTAAATAAGCTTTATGAGAGAGTATTATAAAAATTAATTTTAATAAAAAGATCATACTTTACCTTATCAGAATCAGTGGTATTAGTCGAACCAAAGGAAGCCAATGAATTTCTATCGAGATTCTCCACACTTTCATCCAAGGACGCGCATTCCTCCAAATCTCTGCTGGAGCGTTGACTGGAGCTCTTTTTAGCAGGACTCTTTGGCATATTTTTGCCCAAAAAGGTCTCCTGTATCACTTCGCGTAACCTCATCACCCACAGCTGCTTCGCATCCATCGAATTCGCCCGTAGCACTACGCGAGTATCGCTGGTCGGAGCTCGTCCTGTCCATACCGCGAATTTGCATTCGTCGCCTTCGATATGCTCGGTTACGCCCAGTTCAGAGGTCAACAAGCGGTTTTTATAAACATATTTCACCTAGACAGACAGATAAACAGATTAATATGCAATAAAAGTTTATTTAAAGCTAAAGACAAGACTGTTGTGTGTGCAAACCTTTCCGGCAGAATCTTTGACTTCCTTCGTGAAGAGAAGATACAATTCGAAAAGAAATATGTGGCGATCTCTTCCCTTCCTAATCAGCTGTTTCGGGTCCCATACCGTGAACGAATCCTGCAGTACAACGTCACCGAGCGCGTCTGTACTAACATCGCAACCTTCCAATAGACTTAAGTGTAAGGCATCGTTAGCTTTTTTAGGCACATTTAACATCACTTCTAACCCTTCTTTTATTTCGCCCTGTCCCTCTTGGCAACAAGCCTGAGATGAAAAAGAAAACACAAATTTAAAATTATATATATTCAAATTTTTACTTGAGATGTATATATCCTTCCTTTCCTCTCTTCTATTCCCTTATATATACCTGTAAGTCTTTAAGTAGTAGCTGATATTTAGTAATTCTCTGTACAGGTTTTATTAAATATGCAGCAATGGGATGTTCTACCCTATACTTTCTCTGCAATTCCTCAAACCACGTTCCACCGTGCGTTACCAATAGCTGATTGCTCTCGGGCTTATTTTTACAATAAGTCACATACATGTCGAATTTAGGTGCCTGTGTAAATTATTACGCGATATACATATATGTATGTATATAACATGTGTGTATGCGTGTGATAGAAAATTGTGCTTTTATAAAAGATTTATTTAATATTATATATATATATAATATTAAATAAATCTTTTATAAAAGCACAATTTTCTATCACACGCATATATATATATATATATATACACACACATATAATATATATTAAATATATATATATATATATAAAATAAATCTTTTATAAAAACACAATTATATGTGTATATATATATATATATAAAACACTCACCCATACTACAAAGCAATGTCCAACATCTTCCGGCATGGTTTCGTACTTTTCTAGCTCACGTAGAAATACATTGCTATGAAACTGATGTATCTCCTCTATATTGCTAAAAATTATCGATTCTCGGCTTTGTAAACCCAGCGGAACGTTTCCCTTTCCGCATCGCGTTTCGTCCAGGAAGCAACGAATACAAGTCTCCAAGTCTTTTACGTACGTACGCTCGGTTTGCAAGAGTTCAGCCATAATAAACTCTTTCCTTCGCGCGGATCTTCTCTTCTCCTCGTTCAATTCCTTCAGATCTTTACCCTTGATCTTCTCCTCCAGCAACGGATCTGAATTGCGATCGATGGAGAGATCTTTGTGTCCCTCGTCGGATTGAATACCGAGATCATCTTCGATCTGCGTCTTGTAGCAATCCATTCGCGCGCTAAAGTCTTTATATCGCTGATCGACCTCGGCGACCGCCTGCTTGATCGCCGCGGCATGAGCGTGACCTCTCTCGACCAAATTGTCAGCGAGTTGAATCAACAATTTCACCCTCTCTCTCGTTTCTTTCGCCGCGCCCTTAAACTCGATGTGCTCTTGCAACAATTGTTCATTTTCAATGCGATTCTTACCGACGTTGGTATGCGTCGCTAGATACAACTCTCCAGTCTCCTTTATCCATTCGAGTGCCTGTTTCGCGCTACGTTCAAACAGAACGTACTGATGACATTGATCTAAGCGTTTCTTTCGCTGAGTCCAATACTCTAGTACCTTGTTTTCCTTACTGACCAACTCCTCGAGAATATTTTTGACTTTATTCGCGGAACCGGCGCTATTAGCGTGATAGCTATAAAATTGTAGACTACGATTAATATATTTTAAGAACGTTTCCCCGGTTCGTCGTACCAGCGTGCACGCTTTGAGAAAGGCTTCCTTTTGCTCCTGATGTCTGGTGATATTCGCCGGTATTCCGACGGCCTTCTCTCCGTCGGCGCACCAGTCATCATCAACGTTGTATTGTAGCTCTAAACTATCGAGAACCGAACGTACCGAGTCCACTGTTTTATAAAAATTTAAACTGGCGGTAATCAATTTATGTCGTTCTTCCGCACAAGTCACTAGTTGCTGCCACCGTTTAGTAACGTCCTCCGCGACTTCCCTAATACTCTTCGGGTCGTAATGATTCCCGCTTATTAAAGAGTCTGCCTTATGCTTCACTTGCACAGCGGAGGCGTGAGTATTCGTTATCGCGAGTTGGAAATGATAGTGTTCCTTCCCCAATTGCTCGGCGTCCTCGAAATCGTCTGGTATTCTAAGCGAAGCCAATAATATCGATTCGCCGTTTCGTATCCATTTGATCACATGAGAAGCGTCCGTCTGCAGTTGCAACAATTGAGAGGCCTGTTCCAACCGTACCCTTCGCATTTCTGCGAGATCCTCCGCGTCCAATTCTCTCTCGTTTAGAAACTCAAGAAGCACCTGTACTCGCGCTGCGGCGCTGTGCTGACCGTCCGCCATGATACATACTCCTGCTTCTTCCAAGACTTGCGCCAATTCCTGGCCACGATGAAGTATTTGAAAAGCGGTATTCTGCATGTGAGCAACTCCGTCATTATGCACACGCAGCAATTGCTCGGGAGAGCCTTCTCGCGGCGGACCTTGCAACTCCTGCGCCCACATCTCCAACTGACCGCTCGCCTCCAACGCATCTCGCTCGAAGACGCGTAATCGCAGGCATAGTTCCAGTCTTAGCTTTTTCGTGGCCCACAAATCTTCCAATTCTTGCCGCAGACTCGCCAATCTATCCAATGCCGACTCCACCGCCGATATCGAGCCCGTTGTATCGGGCGCGTCGGTCGCTTCACGAAGTTCTTGCAGCAAAGCTTCGCCTTGGGCTATCGTCGAAGCGCACGCTTCGAGACAGGACGATCTATGCTGCGCGCATTGTTCCAACAGTCTTTCCGCTGTCTCCAGATTCTCAGCTACCTCGTCCTGTTGCATTTCTTGACGTAACTCGTCTACCCATCCAATGAGCTACAAAGTAAATCTACATTAAAAATGGCATTGCATGTGCATGCATGTGTGTGTATACGCAAATATATACACACACACACACATACTACATACGCGTTTTTTACAGGCTGTCGCACTTGGTGTAAACATCCCCACACATCACGATAAATGATGATAAAAATATACCTCTTTCTCGTGAGTATAAAATACTACTGCCAGATCTAATCTACGACGCCGTTGCTCGACTCTCGCTGCAAAACTACTGACGTGAGCCTCTAATTCTTGTGCTACTGCGTATATCTCGTCGGGTGCGCATTCACCCGTGTGAGCGAGTTCTTCGGCAGCAGTCAACAGTTTGGTCGCATTAGTATAAGTATTCTGTAAATAACAAATATATTCATTAAAACACATTTAGTAAGAATTCTAAGTATATGATAATTATATTGAGAGGTAATATATAAAATTACCTGTGCAACATTTTCAAAATGTTCATGACTTTTTTGATAGACGCGTGCTTTCTGCAGGTTACGACCTACACCCGTATTTTTTCTAATGAACACTTCGCCGTGGTTCGTCAGCCAGTCGAGAACTTGCTTTACATCTTCTTGAAACAGTCTAAAAATCATAATCATAAGTATCACTATCCATGTGTAATTCAATAATACATGTAAACTTTACTTTCGTACTTTAATGCGAGCCGTTGATGAAGCTTGACTTTGCGTGCGTGCCAACGAGCTTCTAACGCTCTATGATGACCAAGAATTTGATGAATTACAGCCAATACATGGGATGCACCTTCGCTGTAATCAGCCGCCGGATTACCGCTCGTGCCGGTATGACTATCAATATTGTGTCCATCTTGACCCTATGTGAATCAGATACAAATTGTGATATCATATATAATCACTCTGAAATGTTAATTGTTAAGTAGGTTAAATATAATGTCGCATGCATCCCAATCGATATCATTAAATGATATTACCATAATAAACTTTATATATACTATATAACATGTGATTATAGCGTAAGCATATATATACATACATGTGTATATTAATCTTGCCAAATAACAGCGTTTACAGAATAATCCCTATTTTTTATCCCATGCAAAGTTTAAATAGAAGAAGGAATAATTCTTAATATAGAAAGAAATATATAAATATATACTTGCTATTTTTCTCACAATTGCTATTATAAATATCTTTTTGATAAACTTAACAATCAAGTTTTTATTTTCTAAAAAGGATGAAACACACAGGAAAGTAATCACAAAAAAGACTTTAATAATGTACAAAGGAAAAAAAAAACAGTAATTGTTCCTATAAACACCAATTAACGTACATGTTTTCTGGCGACATGATCAATTCCTTGCGGTTGATTACAGACTTGCACAAGATGATCCAGTTGATAAAGAAGCTTCTTACTGGTACTATGCACCTAGATAAGAATTTTATCCAATCCCGCTTGAGAAACATTCGTATACACAACATTCATGTCAAAGTTTATTTGGATCAAAGTGTATGTGATATGTATGATAATAATTTTAACTTTTTATCATCCAAATTCTTAAATTTTTCAGATAAGAACAGAGCAGCAAAAAACTGTAGAAATATCGATAATGACGAACAAATAAACAGTAATATGTAAAAAACCTATTTGAGAGTACTGAGACGCGCCTGGGTTATAAAAAAGGAAATTACATCAAATGTTAATTATTGCAGAGAATTTGCAGATAGATATTTCCAATAGCACCCAAGTACCAAGCGAGTAATGAATTCCATTGCCTGAAAGCTTTAAAAACTAAAAATTTTTCGTACATAATCGACGCGAAATGTATCCAACCCTGAAGAACGGGCGTTCACATTATGACATACTTGCAGCATTGAACCCAGGCCGCTCAATAATGCTTGATATGTATTGTAAACCTGTTAAATATCAAATAAACTTACAGTATACATAAAAAAAGGATGTATGAAATAAAAATTGGGTTGATCTATGATAATAACACAAGGATAATTTGGTGCCAAACTTGTGACAAAATCATTCGTGTCAGATAAAATATATACATGTGCTAAGGAAATGGGATAAAATTTACCTCCGTATACGCCTGACACATTGCTTCATAAAGAGTTTGATGCTGGCGAATATGAGACTCGAGCACTGGAATTTCACTGGACAGATTGCTAATTTCGCACGCTTGGCTCCAACCAGCTACATTGTCGACATACTGTTCTGCTTTATGATGAAACACTACACTTAAACTAAGCACCGCGGTACGTTCGTCGAGACCCGCGGCGAACTCCTTCCAAGCTCGATCCAGACGGCCCGCTACTGCTCGTACATGTCCAGCCGCGTAATGTTGCGTCTCCAATAATTTACCAGCCATTGTGAGGATTTTATTTATATTCACGTAAACATTCATCGAACTCATTGTAAAATGTTTATGTTCCTCCTGCAGATTCTTGGCTAACTGATACGAGCGACCAATCTCCACATAACTGGCGAGGAACGCTTCTCGGTTGTGACAAATCCAATCAAACATTTTTTCGCAATCCTGTTCGAATAATCGTAGCTGAAAGCACTGATCCAGTTTCATCTTCTTGATGTGCCACAGTTGTAGCAGATGCTGTTGCGCGGCATGCACGGAATCCAAGTGCTGAATAACCAGAGTGGCCAATGCTCGTCCGTCGGAATCCGCGCAGCTTGCCGCGCCATTGTCAATACTACCTCCTTCCCCCCCAGTTGCTGTTGCACCTGAAAACACATTTATATGTGTTACATTGCGTTGCGTAAATTTCGGAGACTTTTCACGTTAGTTTGTTATTTTTATAATTGAGGAAAAATAGTTGTGTCTCTATCTAATAAAAATAGTTGAGAATTGCAAACTAACTATTATTAAATCGCTGAAGCAGGCGTTGTCCAACAACTTCGATATCTTCCACCGGAACTTTCATGATTTTCTTTTTCATTTCATTATGTAGATCAATGCCATGCTTAGCTCCTGCAACATCGTCAGCAAAGTCATTTCGACTGAGATCCTCTTGCAAGTCATCTAACCGATCGAGAAGATCGGCTGCTTGCCATGTAAAATCTTCTACAACTAATCTAGTATCGATCCATTGAGCGTGATCATATTGCAAGGATCCATCTAAATCTGCGGTGAGTTGAGAAGGATCTATAACTTTTACAAGAGCTTCTAAGCTAATTGTATTAATCTGAAAATAAACATATTTTAACATTAGTTGGGCAACTTACATAAAAATATTTGCAAACAAATGATAGTTTAAACGCATAAGTAGTTATTTAGAGTAATATTCCAGTAAACTTACTTCAAAATTATATTTCTTCTGCTTGCCTAATGAAGTTCTCTGTTTTTGCCAAAAGTTTTCTGGTTTAATGAGAAAAGCGACATGAACCGTACGATGAAAATGCTCGTGTAATACCTAAAACAATTTTCACATTGACAGTCAACGTCTTTCTCTGCATAAGCAGGACAAATAATACAAGAGGATAAATGTTGACAACCTTCAAGATGGGTTTGACCGAGTCCCAAGTAGTACCACGCATATCCACAATTACAGTAAATCGTAGGCCTCTAGCTTCATCGCTCGGAATGGCAAATAGATATTGTAGGAGACGTCTGTAATCTTCTGGTTTCGCACGTTCGCGTCTCGGTGTACTTGGAAACAGAAGCACAGGTCCCCCTCTACGATCCCGTCCACCTGGTAGTATCGCCAAACGCTCTTGCAACAATGGCAATACTTCCGCCGCTCGTGTACCATCCATTATTCTTACTTTTCATTAAATTGTCATGACCTGTTTGCATTAAAGATAGAGAACATATTATTTAGAGATAAAAAACACATTATTTAGAGATAAAACACATCGATAAACTATTATCATTTCTGTTATTTTCCAATGTAAAGATTATAAAATGAAGGATATTATATAAATATTAGCTAACAACACACAAATCTCATCAAATGTTTCTAAATAAAAACCGCGTCAAACTCTCTGTCCTTAATAAAGATAGCTATAAGTAATTATAAATTTTGGCTCAACTTCAAATATTCGGCTATTTAAATGAATTTGTCCGCATACAGTCTCGAGGGGGAAAAAAAAGTATGAGATGCAAAGTAGTGACACTGTTCAGCTTCACAAATGTATTCTATGTAATAGTCAAATTCAAGGTCGCACATACACCCACGTACGAATACAATATAACACGAGAAATCTACATCCTATATATATACTTCTATTACGGTGCTATTCCTCGCGGAGAAGCTCATCGATGCTATAATCCGAAAGAACGGAATGCGAAACCGTTGTTTGTAGCGTGAGAGTGCGAACGCGTAGTAGCGCGTCTCTCACTTCTTTTCTATCAAATATTCCTCTATAAAAATACTATCGCGACGTACAGACGTTTTTCGGACTCTACAGATGGACAAAATAACGCGCTAAGCGTAATACCTCGAATGCGACGACAAAATAACATATTATAGAGGAATTTCACACACCTACACACACACGCACAACATACGCACGACGCACGCAGTAATATCAATCGTCTTATTTCTCTGGATGTGACGGCCTGTCACAGATACGCCGAATGTTTTCGACGCGATTCTATCGTTTCAGCAGACAGCGAAGGATATATCGCGATCGCGCGCTGTCGCTTCGCGACCTCGTCGACGCGACGCAACGCGAATCGCGGGAGTCCGACGTTTCGTTGGCGTGCGCGAGGAATCGCGAGATAAACGGGAAATTCGTTCGGTTCGCTCACCCGATGCGGAAAGCCCGGTGACTCCAGCGTCCCTGTTCCTCGTCGTCGCGTCCTTATCGGGCACGAATTCCTCCGCGAGGCCGGACTATTATACCGTTCATATTGTCGTTTCATCGGCGCGGGGTTCAAAACCACATCGGGCGGCTAATAAAAGTCGCGCGAATAAAATTCCGTCATCACCGCTGCCATGTTCAAACGAGAAGTTTTCAACTCGCCTCCTCACTCGCCAATACTACTGTCCGAGGGGACAGCACGAGGTCGCGCGAGGCGTTCGCACGAATTTATATCGCGTGTATTCTATTTGCAACGCTATAACTTGTATAGGCTACATTCCACTTGGCGATCGCAATGCTACTGGGATTATTTCGTCCTTCTTGTTTGTTCACCGAAAAATTCAACGAAGACGAAGACGGTGCTCGAGATCGCCGAGTGGAACGTAGTCCGGAGTAGAGCGGCTTCTAATTGACCAATCAGGACAAAAAGAAGAGAGATTTCTTTGTCGCGATTGGTCAATTGAACTCTACTTTATCCTGCGGATAGGATTTCCGATCATAGGAATTTGATTGGTTCATGGACATTGGTCTGAAGTTTGACAAGCAATTCCCGCGAAAGAAAGAAATTAGAAGTTAGCGATCATTTCCTCGAATTGAAATTTAGCGGAAATATAAGAATGCTTCTATAAGATTATCTTATTTGAAAAATAAAATAAACAAAAAAAGACAGCACATAAAACAAAATAAATATTTTATTGCTATATTGGAAAACTCCGCATCGTTGATTTATATTTTACATCAGGCACGCGTTACACGTTTCGCTATGTACAGTTCACGACGTATCGTCGTGTTCCTTTCCGGTAAAAATGTTATTTATACCGTTACACCATTTATAAATATAAAATACAACTACGTACGATATTAAGAATTCTTTTAACGGAACGTCGTGTTGCTGACAATTTAACCAACGTAAATCCATTTGAATGTATAATTCAGTTTCCAACATTAACGCCGTATGATGCGAGTAACAAACGTTGCTCATTATTCGCGTCAGTATATTCTCGGCGTCTTTAAATGTCTCCAACAAATCATTACTCGAAACCAATTCGGATTTTGCCGTGTCTGTGAGGAGATTCTTACATGTGCCGCATCCCTTGATACGCGAATTACTTAGGATTTTTGCTGCGATAGAGTTGCAAATGTTACAGTAATTATATGTTTCGTCCAAGAACGTCGTTTCTGTCTCCAGGTCTAGTATGTGCGCATCTTTCGGCGAGCTGTCACTGTATCTATTTTCTGGTCTGATAAATTCCTTCAACGTGAACAATAACGATCCGTCTACTTTATTCTCGCTATTATTTTCCACAGTACGAGGTAACGTCAAGTTGTTAATCAGCAATGTTTTGAAAGAATTTTCAAATTCCGCGCACGTGGGATTGGTATTCCTTACGCCGAAGGATCTAATTTGCTTGAAAAAATGTCGAAGAGAATCCTGGTTTAATATTCGAGGCTTCAAGTATTTGAATTCGTATGTTTTCTTCAGAATTATCCATAATTTGCAGAATCCTTGTACAGTACAGATCCAATTTTTCAAAATAGTCGAATCTTTTAATTGGTTCTTGTCTGTTGTGTCGACAAATCGCATTCTGTGCAGTCTCTTTATCGCTCTCTCCCAAAATGGAAAATGTGGACTGTTGTGCGAAACGGCGACTCTTAACGGTTTCTCCGGCTTTAACGTGTGCCCGTTTACAGAATCGAATAATCGATCAAAAAAGAGTATTATCTCTGCGGTATCGCGTCCTTTTTTCTCGGGCATTTTTAATGGTCCATAGATTGTATTCACGCGTCCTGTGCACGAAAAATGGGAATATTAACGTAGGAATATTACGAATTATTAATGATATGTTGTATTTAATGAATATAAATGTTTCTTTTCTCTCAATGCAGCCTTTATGTTAAATTTATATAAACATATACCTTCCAACTTAGTATGATGATGTATGAATCCACCTATTGTCATACTCAACACTTGTATAGCATTTTTAACTTTTTTTTTCTTCACTTTACTTTTTGTTATGTGCTCCGCGGTAATTTTCGGCATTAATCGATACACGCTATGAGTCAAGTCCATATGATAAGCTTGTTCAATAATCTCCCATGAAGCAAATTTTCGTTCTTCTCCCTCCACACAATCGAATTCAAGATCATTATTTAATAAATTGTTGCGTATACTTTTGATGAGATGTGGTGGATCATACAATGGGATTATATCTTGATTATTTATTGTTATGTAACCATCTGTAAAAAGATACGAAATATTTAAGAAATCGTTATATTTTTAATAAATGTTTACAATGTAAGCAATTATATAAATTATCTGCAGACAATAATCATTTGATGAAAAGTGCACTTACAATATAATTGTCCTCGTTTTAATTTTTGTCTCGCCGAGTCTAATTTTAGTTTATTTATAGCCGTAATATTCTTTTTTTCATCATTGCATATAAAGGCTACTAGATATAATCCACTGTCAATTATAATTTTAGCAATATCTTTGATCCATTCTATAAGTTGATCAGTTCTTATGGCACCGTCACAAAAGTAATACGCTAGCGGAAATTTCCATCCGCTTTGTATGCCACGCACCATAAAAACTAACGCGTGATCGGCAAACCGTGCCCTCCTCTTTTTTCCAAAGTCTTCAAAACCAAGAATATGCTTCTTTGTAGCGTCATAATCCACATGAAGTTGCAATGACATTTCGTCCCACGTTAAAAAACACACTTTATCTCTCTCTTTCATTAATTTTACTTGCTTCTTCAGATGTTGATTCACAAAGTTGATTGGACCTGGGTGAATGTTAACCTCTTGAAGTATAGATTGTAATGTGCGCATGCTGGGCAAATTGAAAACTTGTGTCAGATATACATAACTTTTACTAGATTGTTTCATAATAGATAAGGCTGCAATCTTCTCATCTAATGTAAAATATTTATCCTGTGGATAAAATTAGATTAGTTTGTCAAAAGTTTTTTATTATATTATGTAATGGTATTTAGTATAATTTTTCACTTACATACCTTGGGTGCATATCTTGTTGCTTTTATTTGCATTTGCAGAAATGCTCGTTCAACAGGTGTTAACGAAGACAGTAGCTTTTCTATCGCAGGACTCTTGCTATATTGCTTGGCTTGCCTTATACGTTCACGAAACGATAGCTGCCTCTTTACAACAATTTCTTGTTTCTTTCTTAATATACATGATAATTTATACAACTTCCACATTTTTGGTGTAAACTTGTGAAAGTGCTTCCCTTGCAATACAGTATGCAGGTCCAATAAATTGCGTGTTGTATTTTTTGCTAAAGGAAACTTTGGAGGATTCTCTGGAGGATCATTTATTGGAGTAACAGTGCTTTGCGATACTTGTACCACATCTTCTTCCTCTTCTATTATCTCTATTATTTCAATTTCTTCCATATGAACAGTTGTATTTGTATCCATTGTTTCAGATTCTCTTATAGTCGCATTTGTTTCAGTATTATTGTTACTATTATCCGTCTCACTGTTGTTGTTGCCATTATCTGGCAGATATAAGGATGGTACAACACCAGGTTTTAATCTTCGTAATCTATATATCGCTTCATAATCACTATCCGCAAAATGTCTATAACATACAACGCATTTTCTCAATTGCTCGTCGGTTAATTCCCGAATGTTCTCCGAATAAACAGCCTTTTTCCATTTATTCATCATGGTTACATCTTTGGGAAACGTATGAGAAGGTAGATTCACCCCTGTAGAACATCCTGAAACGCAGCAATGTCTACCCATAACCTAAAATGATGAATATATTGTTTAAAAAATTTCTTTAACTGAACATGTTCTTATGCTAATGTTTATACTTACTGTAGCTGCGGATAATGAGACGTATAAGCTGATTGTACTCAGCAAAACCAGGTAAAACGATGTTAAACGAAATAAACGAGGAAAAAATTCGACATTTGCGGTTAGCGGAGACAAGAACCAAAGAGTGGTTTTGAGTTTCCATTAGAGTACATACATTAATTTATGAAGGTACTGTATTACCGACAATATAAACTCGTAATACGACACATGTATATTTATCTCTATTTTACTATATTCAGTATTTGTAAATCATTTTCTAATTAGCGGCTACTATTTTTACAAAGTATATTTCATATTTTTTAATGTCTAATTCAAGATATACGACGACATTGAAAGGGAGACATTAAGTTTCTGTTAAGTAAAATTCAAATTTTCCCGCTAGTAGTAGTAGTAGTAAACAAAGTTTAAATCTCCGCTAAGTAAGGTTCGAGTCTCCGCTAAGCAGGGTTCGAATCTCGGCTAAGTAGGGTTCGAGTCTCCGCTAACTTCGAAGAACCGGCCTTCACCTGGAAGTAGAAGATGCAAATGTCAGTTTTGAAATATATATTCCGATCTTTTGACAACATGATTGGCAGAATTTTTAAATCACATCATTCGCACCTTTTATTGTATCTTGAGAAAGATTGCAAATATCGCGCAAGTATTTGTAATATACGCGAACGTGCAGCGCGCTTGCCGTTTGTTATGTTTCGATGTCGCTTGCCAACGCGCTTTGTGAAATGAAGTAATCGATAAAGGACATGTGTATGTGTTAGGCGCAAAAATACACAAAATGGTAAATATATTTTTATTTCTATACAATTCTTCGTTACACATTATGCGAATGCAATGATGGGGGGGGGGGGGAGGATGCCGACGTTAAAACAAAAAATAAATTTTGACATAATTTTTATCATCGGGATATTACCTTTAATATACCTTTAAATATATCTTTGCGCTAGATCTTGTCGAGGTCCAAACCAGCCTCGTCCGATAGTGTTCGTAAATCAGCGTCACGTAAGGAAATACCAAAGTTGGAGGATTTCCTAGAGAAACGAGATTACATCGGAGCCTTGACATTACTGGAATTTGACAACAGTACTGGTAGCAGCTTGGAGATAGATCTATGGATGGGATATTGCGCGTTTCACTTAGGCGATTACAAGCGTGCAGCAACAATCTACGAAAACTTGAGAAAAAGGGATTACGTGCCGCCGGATGTCTTGATAAATCTGGCATGCTGTTACTTTTATCTGGGCATGTACCCTGAGTCACAAAAGATCTTGGAAGATGCAGCGGACAGCAAACTGAGAACCAGACTGCTGTTCCATTTGGCCCACAAGATGGGCAATGAAGCAAAATTAATGGAATACCATCAAATGTTGCAGGATGTTATTGAAGATCAACTCAGTCTAGCTTCTATTCATTATTTACAAGCTCATTATCAAGAAGCTATTGACGTATATAAAAGAATCTTGTTGGATAACAGGTTGGAAGAATATTTCTCTCCCCTCTCTTCCTCCCCTAAAACTTTTTGCTGACAAAGAATTTTTGAGAATATCTGAATAGTATATTATTTGATACATCTTTTACAATTATATTTTTTCACTTTGCATCTTTTCATATGTGTGTAAGTTTAGAAAGAGAAAAGCTAAAAGATGTGACTCCAAAATCGATTCTGAATTATATTTCCTTACCCAACTGCAGGAGAATTGCAGGTATCTGTCCTTCCTCTCTCACTCCTTTCCTTATAACGAGGATATTTCTATTATATTTAATTTTCCACTATACATAATCAGAATATTAATTTCGTTTAATAAAGCAAATATAATTTTCAATTATATAAATTTTACATGAATGTATTCTCTTTTCAGGGATTATCTAGCTTTAAATGTATATGTAGCTTTATGCTATTACAAGCTAGATTACTATGATGTAGCTCAGGAAGTGCTTCAAGTCTACTTGCAAAAGTATCCAGACAGTGCAATCGCGATTAATCTGAAAGCGTGTAATCATTTCCGTTTGTACGACGGAAATGCTGCACAAGCAGAGATGAAGCAACTCATTGAAAAGATATCCAGTTCCTTTAGTTTTGGCCATGATCTTATACGTCATAACACAGTTGTATGTGCAAATCCTTTATATGTTTCGCTTTTCCAGTCCAGTTTTCTCATTCATTGTTTGTATAGGTATTCAGAGGTGGTGAAAATGCTTTGCAAATTTTACCCAACTTGGTCGACGTTATACCGGAAGCCAGGCTTAATTTAGTAATATATTATTTGAAACAAGACGATGTCAAAGCAGCCTATGATTTGATAAAAGATTTGGAACCTGCAGTTCCGCAAGAATATATTTTGAAGGGCATAGTCAATGCTGTTATGGGTCAGGAAGCCAATTCTGTATGTGATATTATAGATCGCTATTAGATTTTAGTTTGTGTCTTAATTACATGACGTTAAAGCTTATGTGTTTATCAAAAATTTTTCTAGCGCGACAGCATAAAAACGGCGCAGCAATATTTTCAACTAGTGGGCTCTTCGGCGTCGGAATGCGACACTATACCCGGTAGACAATGCATGGCCTCTTTCTTCTTTCTTTATCGGCAATTTGAGCGAGTTCGATTATATCTGAATTCTATAAAGACGTACTTCTCCAATCAGGACAACTTTAACTTTAATTATGCTCAAGCACAAACTGGGGCGGGCTACTTCAAAGAAGCAGAGGAGGCTTTCCTGATGATACGTACTGAAAAATATAAAAACGATTATGTTTACATCAGTCTTCTGTCGTACTGTTGTAAGCATATATATATATATATTTTGTATAATTTTTATTAAAGTTTTCTCTTGCACACAAATTATATGTAATAATAATCTGACAATCACTTGCCTTTGTACACAGATGTAATGAATAAAAAGGCTGAACTGGCCTGGGAACTGTATTTGAAGATGGACACATCGACGGAATCCTTCAATCTGCTTCAACTGATTGCCAATGCTTGTTACAAAGTAGGTGAATTCTGGTATGCTGCCAAAGCTTTTGATATGTTGGAGCGCATGGATCCGAGTCCTGAACATTGGGAAGGAAAGCGTGGCGCATGCTGTGGTACTTTTCAATACATCGTTGCAGAAAAATTACCAAAGTATGTGTGATCCACATATATTACACATTCGTAAAAGATCGTAGAACATAATCGATTAATATATCGATTAATTTATAAAATGTATTCTTTGTTGTACAGAGAACTGTTGTCGGACGTGATACAGCTTCTTAAAAATACATCCAATTCCCAAGTGGAGCAGATAATACGCGTTATGCGCAAATGGGGAAAGGATAATAGAGTAAATTGTTAATATAATCGAATATCATGATATCATTATCGATTCCGTCCGAAAAAGATGCAATAATTTTTTTATAAAATAGTATTACAAAAGGTGTATAACGCATGTATAGAGAAAATATAATAGTTGATATGTTTGTTGAAATGAGGAGTTATAATTTCTTATTTATATATGAAACAACAATGCAATATGTGTGAATTCTGGATAGGAATATACATCTTATAAATAAATAAAATAAAATTAGAAATTTGTATAATATAGATTAAAAATAATACCTCATTATCGATTTAATATAAAATAGATATATTTAAACTTGTGTAGTACACTCATGTCTTTAATATAATATCAATAATATAATAATAGTAATAATAATTTTAACAAACACAATCGGTGAGTTGTAAAAACATCATAGTAATCATGGCAATAGTTTTCGTACACTTGTCTCTATTCCACCGATCTTTCGTACGCAAATTATTTTTGAAAAACCGCGAGTATCTTAATACGCGTATAACTTGCTTGTTTATATATAGATCGCAGTTTATCAAAAATATTCTCAGTGGAATGGCGGTAGATTTAGAGAACGAGGAAGGAGCAAAAGAAGGAAGAAGAGGATACTAGTTGGCTGTTTCAAACATTAGCATCCTGGAAAATTGAGCAGACAGGAGTAAATATTCTAACATTTAACCATTAATGCAACAATGTCATGACAGATAAAGAAATTCGTTTCTTGAATCGGATTGGAGAAGAAAAAAACATCTATCTAGTTATTTAATTATGTTATACCAAAAACAATATAATTACAAAATTATCGAAGAATTTTAGATAAAATGATTGTGCACAAAGCAAAAAACTTTACAAGTTGAATTATCTTGTACTGATAAATGTAGAATATGATAAATAGAGGTGTGTTTTATATATATATATATATCCAAGAATTCAATGTCCTTTCTCTCTCTCTCCAGTCCGATTCTGCTGATTTCACAAACTCATCTCTTCCGGAAAAGTGAGGAAAAGAATAATCTCTTTTCGATCAACAGCTCTCTACACCGCGTTTATACTTATGTATTCATGGAGAAAGAGTGCCCGATATAAGTCATCACTACATTGTCATTACGTTATAAAAATAGCATCGAGAAATTTCAGCGTTTTCGCACTTTTTTCTTTTCGGCGGAATTTTAGGTGCACTATGCTACGGATTTTTATCTGTTGGATAATATCATGCTAATGGCAGCACTCGTTCTCCGAAACGCCCTTCGTCGCTTTTCTATGCTTGAGGCATCGGCGGATGTAAGAGCTTCACGAGAGAATCCACACACTATATTCGATTATTACGTACCATTAATTTAAACATCATTATTCCTTTCGAGTCGCGTAATGCATACATACATTGTGTCGAATATCGATAGATTAAGACGTAAGATTTAGCAGGACTATGTTACTAGTATAGATACGGTAATGATACGGCGGAGATTTTTGTAAAATTTTACTTTGTTATAAATTGCGATAATTCTCACTCTCTCTCTCTCTCTCTCTCTTTCTCCCATACACACAAATACACACACACATACATTTTCATACACATTTCACTCGCGCGCTCTTTCTCATTAATATTCTAACGATTTCGTGTGCTTTTCCCATTCATATCACATTTTACATACGATACATGAAGAAAAATAGCGACTAACTTTCTGCCAATTCCAACTCCAATACTTGGCGCTCAAGCACGGTGGGTATGCAATATCTGTGTATGAGAAATATCAAAGCAAAACTCATAGAACGTGTGAAGAAAATTGAATAGAAACAAAATTTGAAATAATTTTCATTAAACATTTTCAAAAAAGTGTTTTTTTTTTTAACAGAGAGATGAGAAAGAATATGAGTTTTGCTTTCATACTACTCAGATCAGCTCTGAGAATTTTGTACTGAGGATTGCAATCGGTATAATTTCGAGTTCAATTCTACAAACACTTTAAAAATGTACACGAGAAAAGACTTTATATCAAATATTTAATATTTATTTATTCGCGAATAAGGATCATGCGCATGATATGAAAATATGAGTTTAACGAAATTATGCCGGTATCAATCTCTGTTCTATGCGAGAGCAATAGCCGGAGTGCTTCGGTGTCGGTCCGTTTCTATTCATCGTTTCGCAACATCCTTCATAATGTCCCTTGTCTTCGAGTTACAGCAATAATTTCACGAAACCTTCATTAATTTTTTTTTACAACAATATTGAATGTAAGTTTACATTAAATGACAAAAATAACCCTTTTGTAAATAAACGAATTCTTCAGAAGTGATACACACGCTGTTGACAAATGTAAATGATTTACATTGTCTTTTTTTTTCATAAAAGATAATTTTCATAACAGGTTTCTTAGTTTTTAGCAGAGCAGAGTTCCTAATATAAACTTGACGAATTTAAGTGACAATGCCATTAGCTAAGAATTTATGTTGAGATATATATATATGTATATTATCAGTTTTCCAAAAGCAAAAACTGTATAATTAAACCAATTATTGAATATAAAAATAATGTTCATAACAGTAATGTACTACGTAATTCTTAGATTTGTCATATATAAATTATGCATGAACAAGAAACTACGTGCACATTCGTGTGCTCGATTAAATACTGTACCCGAATGGACAACGGATGCTGCAATAATACACACATCGAAGGATTCATACGACGCGTAGATACGAGATTAAGCGAATAGGCGCGATCTACGCGGCGTAAAAATCGCCTCATATCGCTTATATCGACAAGTTACACAGTAAGATAGTAGTAAGAAAAGAGCTACTTAAAAATCCATGTACACAGAGTATTTATAATAGAGTGTGGCTATATATACATACACATATATATACACGGCCACTCTCGGAAATTTTCTCTCCGCCATATATAAGTGGGGGCACACACCGGCGGAATATAAGACTCAATTTCTAACGTATTTTTTTTTTATCTCTCCTCAGCTAAACGAGCGAGATCCAAAGTGATAAATCTCATAGCGCACACTCGATGCGTATCTTCGAATGTGTGTAAATCACACACGTGTCGTTTGGCATTTTCATATGGCGTTGCTCAGTGCTCAAAGAGGTGAATTGACAGGATCCGGTATTAATATATATATATATATATGTATAACGGATGCCCTTTACGATGCATTGGATTGGCAGCATACAATTTGTGCTATATAATTCGATCGAATTAGATATGCGCAGCTTTTTTTACGTCGCACACAGTCTTTGTATATTGTTAAACGAAAGGACCTCTTTTTTTTCTCAGCGGCTTGTTCGCTTTTGATTTCTTCGATTTTTTTTGCTCTATTCATGTGCTGTATGATTATTTTGACTGAGAGAAAATGCAAAGAAATACAAGTTCATTCGATATTTATACTGCTTGAGAAAATGAATATCCAGATTGAATATCCAACGTTACTTGTCTCTATGTTGAAAAAAAAAAGAAACGGAGAGACTCGATATCCTCGAATCAAATCGCATTAATCTAGAACGATGTTCCTTCCGCGGTATATCAAAACATACGAGTATTAATTCTTACACAAATACTAAAAGAGGAATTCGCGTCGCATCACATTTGCGTCATTTGCGCTCCGGAGAAGGAAAAAAAGAAAGACGTCGCGAAAGGATCATTGGCCTACTTCAGTCTGTATCAAACTTGGTCTTTAATTTAACTTTTGGTGTTCGCACAATCCGTGGCACGCTCGGGAACAAACGAGAGCAAAGTACTATTATACGTAGTCTCTTTTAAATCCTGACTTCTCTTTCTTCTTGAGCGTTCGTTTGTAGCTGCGTGTGAGGCTGTGCGTCGCCACACTGTTCAGTGCAGTTTTCGTGCATGCCACGGTACTTGTTTCCTAATTTCTATCCCTGAAACACAGGACGAGAATGTTTCCTTCTTTTTGAAATTTACAATTAACTATCGCGAAGAACAATAATTTTTAAATTATCTAAAATTATTTGAAAAGAGCAGTTAAAAATGACGATGACCATTACAGAACCGAATATTATCGAGACAGAGAATGCGTTTGGAAATCCTATTCATAAAAAAAGGAACAAATCTTCCTTTTTCCTGATTGGTCAATTAAATGCTACTCTATCTCACGGGTAGAATTTCCAAACGTAATCATATTCGGAGATACTTGCCCCGGTCCAGGATAGTAATAGGGCGGTGGTCGTTCATATTCGGTGCTTAGGGGAGGCGGAGCCCCGGCAGCTGCTGGTTGATACCTTGGTGGACCACCGTTAGGAAAGTCCCAATTTCTGTAATAACAACATTCGTAAGTTCGATAATTATGTTCGACCACATTCAACGTTCGATTTTAATTATAAGTCATAGCGTTTGCATTTTCTAATGAGTCGACTCATTCGCTTAACCCTTTCCGCTGCCCGGCAGGATGGTCATAAAAAAAAATTCCACGTAGAAGTGGAGTAGTTTTGGCAGTGAAAGGGCTAAACATAACGCAACTATCGTGTCCTTGCCACAGTAAAATGCCATTTGCGAACTAACATATGATATAGCAGCCACCCAACAAGCGAAATGAAAGATCGTATACGTAACTTGACTGTCTCGATTACAATTGCAAAATATAATCACGAATACGCAAATACACGTTGGAGAGAATAGACATGCTTCTCCGCGAAGAAAAGTTGTAAAATACCTTTAAGCTAAAAATTAATGTTACAGGATAGACATTACTCGACACGAGTAGTTTACATCGACATTTGATATATAAAGGCTTCTCTTATTAAAGATACTATATTCCACAGTCAATGATAAGCATCTCCATAACGGAGAGAAAACTGAACGATCACCCTGTTTCACAGATGTTTCTTACTTGTTATATATAGATATATATATTTCTTGCGAAAAGCCTAATTTTCTTGCAAAGCTATTCGTGACCAATTAAAAAAAGGGAGCAGAAAATAAACAGATCGAACGAATGCACAGAAGAAGGATGAAACATTTGTAACAATAGTCTTTGCGACTTACGTGCAGAGGCGTATACGTGAGAGACGCGAGAGGTCGACCCCCCGCAGAGTTCCCACTCACCTGGAAATAACCGGGAGAAAAATCGTGACCATCGGGGTTGCATCAAATGCGTCGACACATGATATTACAATTCAACAGAATTAAAACCTCAGAAACCGTCACTATCGCGCGCATAAAATCAAACGAGTTGGCAAACAATCGACCATTGTTTTGCGGTATATGGATAGAAGCACAAATATCACATGCTCCATCATCGGGGATCGTTGATATGAAATTTGTTCTTCTATGCCACCAAAAACCGTGGAACAACGTCGATCGTCCGAGCTCCACAAGCTACGGAAACGATGCGATATTCATTCGATGAGTGGGAACCCTGTTCGTGCCGAGTAAGAAAATGACGAAGAGATATTTCGATATTTCGCCAGAGACTTGATATACTCAAACAAGGTGAAAGCATTACGTATCACAGAAAGCTGTTTTATTGCTTATCGCTCCGATTAGAGACTTACTGCGACTCTAGTGATACGCTAAAGACTTTATTGTGAGGTTCTGTTTTGGAAGGGGCGGTATGTTCGTGGTTTCGCCACGATAGGGTGAAACTGTAAAGAAATCAGACGTGACCGATGAAACGTTGAGGGGAAAAGAGAGAGAGAGAGAGAGAGAGAGAGAGAGAGAGAGAGAGAGAGAGAGAGAGAGAGAGAGAGAGAGAGAGAGAGAGAGAGAGAGAATTTCAGGGCGACGTTACGTTAACGTAACGTAACGTCGCCACGATGTCACATTAAATCCTGTATATAAACCCTGTCTCATTCTCAACGTCTCTTAATCGACGTGCATACATAGTGTCGGTAATGAGATTATCAAGAGAAGAACATTGCTTTCCCAGAAAATTCCACGGTGGAATGATAAGTGAGGTAACACATGAGGTGCCCGAAGACGCTCCTGACGAAACTTACTTCGGTGCCAGATCGGAATATCTCGAGTCGTGATGCGACGTACTCTGATGAGCGTCGGGGATCCTCTCGCGCTCGTTATATCCCACCGCTGGACCGTCGTAGCTCTCGACGTATGCCGCGGGATGATGCCTGCTGTGGGATACGTGCTTCTTGTCGTGAACGCTGCAATCAAACGCGACATGTTTACTTAAGACGTTAGAATGAAGCGAGCACTCGTCATGCGAGTTAGAGATCAACGTGTGTCGTACGCGCTAAAGCCGCGGTGTATCGGTTAAAAACCTTTGGATCAGTGTTTCCCAATATTTATCTTGCCCGCCGAAAATCCTTAAAATTTTACAAAATATTGCATAAAATGCCTTAATTGGCTACGCTCTTTATACGGATCTTTTGGAGTAATTGGGAAACGCCATTTGGGAAACACTTTTCTGGATAGTGTGTATTAATCCCAGAACCGCATACAAATTCTCGCGGGATGACCAATTATATTTCAATGCTTAGTAATGTCATCATGAGTTATTGCTTCATAGAATAGAATTAAATAAGATGGAATATAAGATTGGATCAAAGACTTATTCGCTGATTCATTTCAATCGATTTAATTATTTGTTAATTAAAGAAATTTTTTTTAATAGAAAGATGTTAATTTAATAGAAAGATTCATTGTCAGACTATCCAATTACTATGCAAACAATCATTATACAGTCCTATGGTTAAATAACACTTCCCAGATGATTATAGCCGGTGCTATATGTTTAATCTAAAAGCCGTCATCTATCCGCATACGCATGTTTCTCTTAGTGAAGCTCCTACATAAGCAAAAATTATTAATATGCCAAATAATAGAGATATAATCGAATAAGCGGAAAATAAATCCCAGAATGTTTAACGAAATTCAACACGCAATATATCTTACAACGTAAGAATGCCAGCACGAGAACGTTAGACTCTTCATATACAGGGTGCATGTTACATACGACAGTATAAAATATTCAAAATATTAATAAAGAATATATTTAATGTTACGCTAGAGTGATATAGGTAAATAGAGACACTTTACATTGTACAAATATATATATTTTTATTTCTTTAAAATTATAAACGCAGAGAGAAAGATAGAAAAAAACATATATTATTAATATTTAATAGAGGCTTTGTATTTAGACTCAAATAAAAATTTAATTTAATATTATGTAAATACAAAAAGAAAAAAAATATATAATATATATTTAAATATAAAGTGTCTTATTTATGCACATTTCTGATTGCGTAAAACGATTTCGTTAAAGTTACCATCTTTTAAATAGTGCACAGTAGCTTCTCTTCTTCTTCTTCTCTGGCAAAGAAGAGAGAAGCGAAGAAACATATTTCATGTAACAAAATATTATTTGTGATTAGCAAAAATGGAACCAAGGTTTAATGAAAAACGATGGGGCAGAGAAAAGGATGTGTCAAACAACTGCATTTAGACGATGGTGTTTTTATATGTGCATGCGTGTATCTCTTGGAATATACGTAGGACATGCGAGCACATTGTAGCTTTGTCGTGGTATACTTACTGGGCGAGGGGTATGTTATCCCTGTCTGCGTACGCGTCATACAAATATTCACTGTAACGGAGCGTGTTAGCGGTTAGATTCCAACAACCATTCCACACATTAGATTGGCTACTAACATAATCTAAGCTACCGCGATGGACCGCGCGAAAGATCGGTCCTAGTGTGAGACAGAGGTTTTTCGTAATCTCTTATTTTGTTATCTTGCGCGGATGAAACGTGACATGTAATCGTGATATTTTTGCAATATTAAAGTAGCGCGAGTAAAATTTTTTTGATATAGTAACTAGATGGTAATTCTAATACTATAAAATTTACTTTATTTAATAGGGCAAAATTTAAATCCTATTGGCTGTATATATATTAAAATTGTTAATTCGTATGCTATTACTGTAAGAAAGTTTAAACTGAAAATGGGATAATTATTACACAGCTCAGATAATTATTTCCGTTTTGAGTGGCTTTTCGAGATCGAGAGAACACAAGCCAGGAGATTCTCTTTCAGAATTTCCGAGATCAAAGAGTTTCTTTGTAAATAATTAAAAAACGAGGACATGCCGACTATCAAAGATGTTACAAAGCGCGAATAAGTACATGCCATGGTATGTGGAAGCTCGAGAGTGGCTACGAGACGGAAATGAAGGAATCAACAATTTCTACATGAGGGGGTGCTTAGAAAGGTTGATTGAGATTCGCAGAAAAAAAGGATAGAAGGACAGCCTTATTCTCTCTTCGAGTTAATAATGTAATGTGTCATTATCTCTTATATTCTATTTTTTTCCTTAGGTTCGCGCAATCAATGTTTGGATAGTTAATCAACGATTCAATAAATGACTCATTTGATGCATGATATCGATTGACAATATCTACTGAGGACACATTAGTATCTCAAAATATCATCATGCACCATAGATTGAATGAGAAATAAAAAACAATTAAAAATATGTTTTTTAAATCGCAGTCGTGAATCGCTATATTTACAAAAGAAGAGTAGAAACTTACGCTTCGACAAGAGGTCCTGGATATGGATCTGACTTTTGATACAAAGCACTCAGTTTCACACAGAGTACTATCGTCGGTATGAATAGGATCAAGCACCAACCGACGCTCGCCCAGAAGCCGTTCTGCGTATATAAATGCAAATAGAAACATGAATATTAATTCTTAGCAAGTTTAATTTTGCAATATCGCGACGCGACAAATTTACTTGTCAACTAGGAAACTCGTAAAATGCTTGAAAAGTTTAATGAAAGCTACTGAAAAAATCTACGTGATAGACAATTAGTTATATTTCGATAAATCCGTCAACAATTCAAGTATAGATTTAAGAAGGCGTAAAACGATACTCACAAATGGATCTAAGATCTTATTGCATCCTGCCACGAGTGTTGCGTTGTAAGCATTCGAAACGGGAGCGCACCTTCCCACCTTGAAAATTGCAGATTCAATCACGTGCTCGAGGAAGTTGTCCACTTGATGCAAGAACGCATTGCCAAATCTAGTCGCGAGCTATCAATAATATTAATAATATTAATTACATTTAGCCATATGCATATAAAACATTGCAGAAATATGATGTCTAAAAAAGGAAGAAGAGTGAAATACATACATATTGAACGTATTCTGGCCCATCTTTATTCAGAAACTGCTGCGCCTTAGTAACTTCATCCACTAAATCGTGAATAGCGTCTGCCATTGAGCTATGGTTGAACTTGATGTTATCCTGAAGCGTTAGCGCGTTTGCACTTAATTGCTCGCTAAGCATAGCCATCGGCATGACCAAGTCTCTATGATAGTGCTCCAAATCGTGCGCATTCTTTTCGAGACTGAGCCTGATTTCCTCCTGGCCCTCCGGCAATTTAGCGGAAACTTCTCGCAATTTTTTGGCAAGATGTTCCAAGTTAATATTCGTGATGTTGTCGGCGAGCAACTCGGCGTACTGATAGAATTTGATGTCGCTGAGACCGCTCTGCGCTAGATCGTTCAACTTGGATCTCGCGCTGTCCTTCAGAATCACCACACCGGGGGAAAGGCTGATCTTGCGGCGCAACTGTTGGATGGTGTCATTGATGTCGTAACGTCCAGCGTAATCGCGCAGGCTTTCAACGTCAAATACATTTTTCAAATTCAGCACGTTGTAGAGCGTCTCGTTTTCATGGCATTTACTATAATGAAGAAAGATCGAGCGTCAAAATCTCGAATATATGGAAAATTTTATGTTCTACATTAATTCAATTATTTATATTCTCTAAAATATTATTTTACGTGACATTTATTATAATTGACAATATAATTTTGATCCATTTGTCATATTAAATTATACGTATACAAGAGATTATTTACCACAAATAGAATTTTTTGCTTTAAAATAAAAGAATATGCGATTTTAAAATACAAAAAATATACCACACACGTACTTACGTAACAATATAACTCATGTTAATATGCGCATTAGGATATTTCGGATAGAGTATTCTCTTGATTTGTACAAGCTCGTCGACCAGCTCGAACATTCTATTGTCTTTCGGATTCTTCAAAGGTTCGCAGATGCCACGTTGAGCCATAACGCCGGTTATCATGTGCACGACGGTTATAACCATCAGAATGCTCGTTAAAAGAAAGATGATCCACACAGCCCTGCAATTCGAGATCAAACAAAAATGACAATTTTATTCTACAATAAACCGATTTTATTCTAGATTTTAGCGCGACTTTTGCAACCTACATCATGAGAAATCGTGCACCTGATCCCTTATTACAACAATCGTCTCCGTATCCGTCCGGACGCTTTCCGCAAATACCACAGAGAAGACCACACGTCAAACACATTAAGACAGTCAGAAGAATACCGGATATACCAAGGCCGAGATAGTATCTAAAATAAATACGTATTTAAGGCTAATCATCGTTGCCCATTACGTACATTTTCTTTCATACTTTACGATATATACATTTGTCACGAACCTATAGGGCGAATACTGATCTATATTGTTCCGGGCAACTTCTAAATGCCGGATATAAACTCTATCTATATCGACATTTATTCTGTCGATGATGGCAGTCATGTTATTGGCGATGCCCGCCAGAAAGTTACAGGCTCGTCGAATACTCGCGCTGACCACGGGAATCGTCTGATTAACCGCATGCTGAATATCCTTCTGGATCTTTAGAAACGAATCCCTGCCTTGGCTCACTTCCGACACTATATTACTCTCCATGAGCACAGTGATGTTATGTAACGCGAATGTAACGTCCGGCAGCTGGAAAGTACCATATATATAACGTAACATGCTTTCTCAATTAGTGTAAAACAAAAATTGGTATTGGAAATATAATTGCCAATAAAATTTATGACAAAATAAATTGAAATTATCTTATTGAATGATTCGTGCTAAATGCGATTTCAAAAACTAAAGGACACATGCCATTTATTCATTGACTATCGTCTGATCTAAATTTGTTAAGTATAAAAATATAAATGAAGAGAATATATTTGTGTGCATATACCAGTATCTAAAACTAGAAGAGTAATCTACAAAGAATATATTATCGGATCAAATGGATCTCTCAAATCATAAAATGGATTCAAATATAAAATGAATATATTCCAGTCGGATTAAAGATAACAAAATGGTACATAAACATATTTTTAAATTTCTAAATTTTTATGTTTAATTGTGAACTAGTTTCTCCTTCTTAAGTATATTATTTTTAATAATCTTAAAAACAAAATTATTTAAGAATTTTCGTTCTTGTACTCGAACAAAAGCAAATAACGAAACGTGTGCTAAGAAATAAGTTTTTTTAACAGGTTCATGTAATACGTAGGATTTTAGCAAATATTTGCGTGCACAGACTACTTTGCAAAATTAAATAATAACATAATAATGCAAATAAGAGTATATTTACATAAAATATACACTTAAGTAAGGAAGAAACTGCATGCTATTGCTTACAACTTACAGACGCTAGAAGCTATTTGTGGCAAGCATGGAATCAAACAAATTTATACAATATCTCTCCCTCGTATACTAATAATCACACGATGTGCAAGAAACCATAATATTCGATATTGAAACATATTTCGCAATATAAATTGCAATAAGCAAGACTGAAAACAATTGCATTGGTCTACAAGTTGAAATATATGTCGAAAATTGAGAGTAAGGATTAATTCTTATTAAATTTAATCGCTCGATAAAATACAGTAATATTAGTAATTTTATTTCAAAAATTATATTATAAGCAAACGAAAGCCAAGGCAAGTCTTATACAAATCTACCGTTTCAATACATTAAAGAGTCGCTATTTTCAATGCACTTGGACCTCGATATAGTGTGCGTTAGACTTAAGCTTAAGACAGCAAGCGCAATGTCTCTCGAGATTGCTCAGTATTTTCATTTTTTCTTTAAATTAATTTTGCTATACATATATATGTGTATATATATATATATATATATATATATATATATATCGAGGAGTTCTCCGAGGGCATTTTTATTAAATTTTATTAAATTGTTAAAGAATTTCTTTCACTGTAAAATCATACCTTTGGGAAATAACGGTCCATGTACTGCATGTAAACAAGGAAAAAAAATGCTCGTCAGATAATTAGCTGAGGTAGCTAACAAGATAAGAAACAAGACTCGTGCGTCTACTTACCTTATCAAAATCCACCTGTACCGACATTTGATTAACTTTGTAGTCGTGAAGAACTCGTTGGCACTTGTCAGTCGTGCATGCAGCCAGTGTGTGAAGGAGATTTTTCTTGACGCCGCGAACAACTAAGACATCATTATCAAATTAACATTTTGTTTCTGAAGCTCTCGTTTCATAAAACAATTCGTTATAAGAATAAATTATTTTTCGAACAAGATATGATTGCATATATTTCAAGTAAATTTGCCTAAAATGTGTCTGAAAAGCAGTTTAATTTTTTCGCGGTTTAAATCACTTTGGCATAAATTGTAAGAAAGAAGAAATATCAAGTGTATCGAATAATTTTCTAATTTCGTTCAATAAATGTAAAAAGGTGTAAATATGATCGGGCTACGTACCAATGTCTAATTGACTGGCGTTCGTTCGTAATTCCTGCGTTATTTTATTCATCAGTCTCAAATCCTCTCTGATCGACTCCAAACCGGCGACTATGTCGTTCAAGTTAGTGAGAGAAACGGCGTGCGAGTATTCCGCTAGTTGCTCGGTAACGATTTTGCCGCTGGCCTGCAGAATATTGTTGAGCGTAACTTCCAACTCCTCGGGATTGGTTTTGAGCAAATTGTCGATCTCTTGCTTTGTGGTAGTCAAGTAGAGCTTGACATCCTTCAGACTAGTCTTGGCATTGGTCGGAAGCTCTTTAGTTCCCTCCTGCATGTACTCGTTTGTCACGAAGGCGCAGACCACCCCGAATCTGATCCGATTATTATTTGTTCAAGTAATTGTCTACATTTTATTTCATCGGCTAAAAACGGCGAAACATTATGGAATATAATTGAAATATAATTGCACCATCGAGATTTATACAAGGCTGTCTTTAATTAACAATAAGTTTCGAATATATATATTAATACCATATTTGATGAAAGCGGATTACATTGTCATTACACGGGCCGATTAAATTTTGAAAAGAGAAAGAGAGAAAAGTTAATTGTGAAACCGAGCAACACATATGATGCATCGATATATTCATTAATACATACTTGGTATCGTGTTTTGGAAATTTCCAAATTCCATGAAGTTTTTATTGCTATTCAAATATATGGCATTATTTTTGTTTAGTTTTTAATATCTCCGTATAACGTGTAAAGTGCTCAAGAGCAAAGCTCGAAAATGAATAATGCATATAAATAAATGTATATCAAGACGAATGTTTGTCAAATAATATCTTAAAAGTTTGGCGAGTTCTTTGGAAAAAAAAAAAAAAAAAAAAAAAAAAAATCTTACAGTATAATAGTGGCGACTCCGATTAGCACGATGCTGAGCATAATCTTCCTGCAGTGATCGTGTTTTTTGTCGAAGGGTTGGCTTCGAGCACCGCAATGACCCGCGCATCTGCAGCAGCAGAAGAAGAGACCCGCGCAGGGGAGAATAGCTGCCAAAAGGAGTCCAATCAGAGCTAAGCCAGCTAGTCCTCCATAATGCGTCACTATAATCTTCCATTCCTTCAGAGGGTCCGCGAAAGCCGGTGCACCGTCAACCAAGTTGATCATACCTGCGAAACAGAGATATTTTGTCTAATTATTAGTCTCGCTTTTGCTGGATACCATCGTTATCGCGAAACAACTGACATTTAATTAAGAGAAACTGGCTGTAGTCGACCGGGTTACGGACACATGCACGAAATGTCAATCTTTCACTGTCTACATTTTGTAGACTTGATGTAAAAAAAAGCAGATTGCCGCGTTGCCGCAATCGAGCTGAAGAACGCGAACGCGCTAATTTCTTGGCAGCGGTAAAATCTCCGCAGTAAAATCCGCAATATGTGAGAATTCTAAAGCGCTTATTCAGCGGTTTGCATAACTCTCATGTGTATGATATATGTATTAACTCATATTAAAAAAAAAAAAAAAAAAAAAAAATGGTAAAGAATCTCGTGAAACGAGCGAGATTCTTGATATAATAAAGGAAGCAACCCTCTTCCCCTCAACGATACATAATGTATAAAAACGCAGCTCCAAACGTGTTCTCCATCGGAACAGCTGATAGTGTGTTGCGTCCTTTCTCGGTGGGGAGAACCGGGCGAGAGAACGGATAGAATGAGGACGCGTCGAATGTAGGTCATAGGTCAGGCTGCCGGAAGGGTTGCCAGGTCGCAACGGAAAACAACGAGGACGGCGAAAATTTATTTGCCGGATAATGCAACCCAAGAAAATGGGTCAGAGCTCTGCTTGGTGGCTGTGTGTTTTAGATTGCCGGTAGCGAGCTGAATCGATCTACATCCGGTGATTCTATGCGCTTTTCTACGCTCGCGTACGCACGCGCGATGTAATCATGATTGCGGGTCGCAACAGGATCGGGGTGAATCGGGTAGAAATGTCCCTCCGCAGTTTTTCTCCCTCTTCCCTCCCTCAGAAAATTTTCACCCGGCAACCTGATGAAAAGGATAATGTATGAAATTTAATGCCCACAAGTTAATGCTTGCGATGTTCTAAGAGACAGCATGTTTGATTTCGTGTAACGAGATCGCGACTCTGGACCGCTCTCGCGCTCTAGAAATCGCATTTGTCACGAATCACCAGTGCATGTATTCAGTGATGCGTGAAAGCATTCCTTTCTCTTTATTCTTACTACGCTCTTTCTCGAGAAGATGTTAATGCTCCGATGCGACCGCAATACTGCAAATTTCTGCGCAATAATGTATAATGATGGCACAAATTTATCATCTCTGAAAAGTTGATACTTTATATTCTTCTAGGATTTTATATAATTGATGGAATTCTCGCACCGAAAAGCACTAAAGTTTCTAATACAATTAAAAAATTCTTGACGATTAAATATGAAAAATGAGTGCAAAGATATATGTAAGATATCAATTTTACGCTTTATTTCCTTTAATAATTTTTCATTTCATTTAGAGATAAATTTATATATTGCATTTATAGTTTAAATATTTC